>VVHJ01002435.1:12592-52731 GCA_015107715.1 Tylochromis polylepis | reverse complement strand
TCTCAAGTAAGTCTCAAGTCTTTATCCTCAAGTCAGAGTCAAGTCTCAAGTCAAGACGGACAACTCTCAAGTCAAGTCCCAAGTCCAAAACTTTGAATTTCAAGTCTTTAAAAAAAAAAGAAGTTGCAATTATATGTTAAATGTAAATAATAGATCATGTGTTCTTTTTTAAATCTGCATTTATCTCAACACCTGATGAAACAAGTGAACTTACAAAATATACACAAATTTTGAAATTGCACCTCTATAATATACAGCTCAATTAAACTTAGCTGCAAGAATAGTCTTTCTCTAAACTATAAATTCACAGAATAAACATTCAATGAAAAATTTTTGGCTTGAGCGTTTTTTTTTTTGTTTGTTTGTTTATTTTTAAAAATCTGGTTAATTTGATTGGCTGTGCTGCAGCTCGCGCACACACACACACAGAGTGTGGTAAGAAGGAATGAATGAACTGAATTAATGGTGCTCACCTTTTTTTTTAATATACTATGTGTGTTAAATTTTAGATTTGGGGTAAAATATCAAGTCTTTTCAAGTAATCAGGTTCAGGTTTTTCAAGTCAAGTCTAAAGTCATAAAATTAATGACTCGAGTCCAAGTCATGTGACTCGAGTCCACACCTCTGGTATTTTATAAATGTAACTTCAATATGG
Source organism: Tylochromis polylepis (assembly GCA_015107715.1). Lineage (NCBI taxonomy): Eukaryota > Metazoa > Chordata > Actinopteri > Cichliformes > Cichlidae > Tylochromis > Tylochromis polylepis. The sequence goes on along the minus strand of VVHJ01002435.1, from coordinate 52,076 downwards.
TTTCATACAAAAACTGTGTCTCTGTCTTGAACTGCTTGAACTGCAGCTAAGATCATGGAATCACAGAAATGTATCAGAAACTACAACTGACAAGCCAGCATGGTTGTGGGAAAAAACTATTTGTTGAACTACAGATAGGATGGTGAATTCCTTTAGAATTGTAGCAGTTAAAACATATCTTGCTGGACCTACAGGTAGAACGGCTTAGATTTTATGAAAGAGCATTACATTTAACTTAAATGGTTCCATCTTGGTTTTCGTGACGCATTATGTAAAATGTACTGCCTCAAGTGTAATGATCTGTTTTGACTTCCAGATTAACATTTTTGAGCAGTACAAGAAAGGGAAAAGCCTCAGATGACACTCAACCATACTGAATTGTTAAATAAGGTAGTGCAATCAGTTATGGATACCAGCTTTAAGCAGTGGAACACAACTATACACTATATAACCCACCAATACACTGAACAGCCACTGTTATCAGAATAATAAAATATATTTCAGAAGTCCATGGGATGCTAACCTTTAATGGTAAGTGTAGTGCTGCAGCTCACACTGCCAGCATCATTCTGAGCCTCACAGGTGTAAACTCCATCATCCTCAAAACTAGTGGAGACCAGTTCTAGCACTGCTATTGAGTCAACAAACGATGTCCTGTAGTTGCCACCATCTGTAACTTTGGTGTCGTTTTTGTACCAGGTAATTTTCAGAGGGACTGTGCCACTGACTTTGCACTCCAGGCGGAGTGACTCACCCTGCTTCACAAACTTATTGGCAGGGAGTTTCAGCAGAAATTCAGGTGGTTCTGGAAAGCCAAAACACAGATATGTTAGCAGCTGGAGGCATGTGGAAACACTCACCATTTAACATGGTTAAGATGGGCAGGAGGTGAGCAGATGAGATAAGCTGACAATGATGGGTTAGAAGAAAGAGCAAAATGGCTGTGTAAATGCCATAAAAATGTTAAATATATTTCTTCATAGAAGATGCAGCAGTGGAAAAGCTGTACATAATAAACAAAATGCTGCAAAGCTGGTAAAATGTAAGAGAATGATTGGGTTTTGCCAGTGATGAAGAAAAGAGATAAATACAGCTCAGTAAGAGTTGCTTTAAAAGATGTAAATCCAACCTTTTACTATCAAGTTTGCACTACAGTGTACAGAGCCAGCATCATTGCTGACTTGGCAAGAGTAGACTCCACTCTGTGTGACGCCCACTGAATAGAGCTCTAAGAAACAGGACAGCCCATCCAGCCCTATTAAGCAAGTAGGCCCAGTCATAAGCTCTGTGTCATCCTTAAACCATTTGACTGTGAAGGGAGGAGTTCCCTTAAAAGTGCCTTTGAAGCGTACAGTGGCTTTGGGTAGAGCTGTCTGCGACTCGGGCACTGTCACAAAGCTTGGAGGTTCTGAACACAAGATGAAGAAGGTTAAAGATGTACTCACCTTTGGTTTAGGATAATTTGGTTTTTAATCATGTTTAAAAAAAAAACAGGGTCTAACCTTTGACCATGATGGACCCATTGCATTCACAGCTTCCTGCTGTGTTAGTCAGTTTGCAAGAGTAGAACCCTGCGTCAGATCTCTCTAGCTGTTCAATTTCAATGGACACAGAGTTGTCCTGCTGAATGAGCTTGTGTTTTATACCACTAGAGATTTTGGTTCCATCTTTCTTCCATTCCACAGAGATGGGGAGAGAACCAGATATTTTGCAACATATCTGAACAAAGGACCCCAATATCTCGTGCATGTCTACCAGGGGTTTGATGAAGCTTGGGGCAATTACTTGCTCTGTTACCAAGAGAACAGCAAGACATAAGTTACACTTTGTGAACATATTATTATGTATTACAGCAGTGGGATGTTTTTAAAACTGACCTAATACAATTAGTTTGACTTTGCAGGTACAGCTACTGATGTAGTTTACCACTTCAAAGACATACTCTCCTTCATCCTCTCTCTGCGCAGCCTGAATCTTTAAGCTGCTGATATTGTTCTCAAAGATCAGCTTGTGCTGCCTGATGGACTTGAGCTCCCTGCCTTCTTTCATCCATTTCACCCTGAGTTCAGGGGAGCCTATAACCTTACAGTCCAGACTGACTGGATCTCCAACTGTAACCTTTACCACCTCAGGTTTCTCTGTGATCTGCGGAGGCACTAGAATTCAAAGCAAAGTCAAATATTCAAAACGTTTCTAAGCTGGAGTGTAAAAAGATTTATAGGCATAACTAGTTACCTTGCACTGTGAGGGTGGCAAAACACTTATCCTGCCCAGCATCATTTACCACCTGGCAGGTGTATTTGCCACTGTGTATCGACTCACAGGCAGGAATCCGGAGTATAGCCACATTGTTTTCAAATGTTCTCTGAATCTTTGGATCCTCCAATATCCAATTCTCATCTTTTTTCCACTGTACAGAGACAATGGGAGAGCCTTTCACAATGCACTGAAACTCTGCCATTTTACCCAGAACAGTAGTAGTGCTCTCAATTTTCTTGATGAATGTTGGTGGTTCTATTAGAAAAGAATGAAATATTAAAGTAAGTTTAAAGCCCTCACCTCAAATGAAATATATACATATATATATAAATGCAGAATTATTATTCTGCTTAGACCAACCTTTGAGGCTTAATGTAGTCTTACAACTACAGCTTTCCACCTCATTAGCAATAGTACACTGATATTCACCAATATCTACAGCATCACATTTGTGCACCTCAAGACACACAGTGCCATTTAACTGAGAGAAGGCATGTTTAGCACTGGGTTTGATCTCTTTTCCATCTTTGTGCCATGTTATCTCAAATGGACCTGTCCCAGCAACTTGACACTCTAAAATGCCAGTGGAGCCCTTCACAACATCAGCTGGAGCCAGTTCTCTAATAAATGACGGTGGTTCTGAAATGAGGGAGAACAAACGGTCATATACCCATTTTCCAGTAGTGAATTCTACTCCAAATACTTAGTGGTATACCTTCAGATCAGGAAGAAATACAAGTATACAAGTATTTCTTACTGATCCAGGGGTTTACAGTTCATATAAGTAAACTATTGGACAGCCCTGTGTTTTTATAGAAAATTGTAATTTTACAATGTTTAACTGAAATCATATCAGTCTAGTTCTTTCTTGTGTTTTTTTTTTTTTAAATTTTTTTTAGCGAAACCACTGCTTTGAATTCAATGCTCTTATAATTCTAGCACAATGTACTTTGATTCAACAGACCTGTGACCTTGAGCTCCATGCTGCAGCTCTCACTGCCAGCTTCATTACGAGCTTCGCAATAGTAAAGCCCACTATGTTTAACCTCAGCCCCACAGACTTCCAATGTTGCCACAGAGTTGACAAAAGCCATCTTATAGTGATCAGTGGGGCTGATTTCAGAGCCTTCTTTGAACCAGTAGATGTCAATCTCAGGTGTGCCGGTCACCTGGCACTCAAAAACCTTACTCTGACCAGGACAAACTACAGACACACGGGCTGGGATCTGTGTAAACTTCGGAGGCACTAAGGAATAAAACAGAGCAACTGATAAACCATCAGATGAACAACATGGGGGACACATTCACAATGTGTATGTTTCCATCCAACTGTTGATAACATTTTAAGCAAACTCATAGCTATCTCTTGCAAGTTTTGGGAACACTGAAGGGAGATGTTATGGAAAATTTAGGTATGAATTATCAGTCCAAAGTGGAGATTTAATATGAAATCAAAGGGAAAAAGTCAAATATAATGTAAAAAAAAAATGGCTCCAACAGATGGCTGGAGACATACTTAGCAACTCAGTTTCACATAAAGACTGATAACCTTTGACAAAGAGTGTTGCTTGGCATGAAGTAGAGCCAACATCATTCTGTATTTGGCAGACATAGTCTCCAGAATCTATGGTTTTTGCAAAGAAGAGTTCCAGTGTGCTTGAGGTGTTATCTTTGATCACAGACCAGTCAGCACTGGACAGGATCTCTTTATTGTTTTTAAACCATTTGGTGGTGAGTGGTGGTGTGCCAGAGAACAGTACACTAAATTGGACTTTTGAGCCAGGCAAAACATTTATGGATTCAGGTTTTTCAAGAATGCATGGGGATTCTGAAAGACAAAGACAAAGCAATTCTGGGTAAAAATCCTTCTAGCTATATTTCTTTGTACACATTCATCTACTAAATGGTACAAAAATACGTTCATACCTTTCACAAATAAGATACCAGTGCACTGGACTGTTCCTGCTTTATTTTTAGCAATGCATGTATAATTGCCACTGTCTTTCGTGTCAAGATCAGATATTTCTAGAAATGAAACATTTTCAAAGAATGTGCATTTGTGTTTGTCATCTGTTTGGATCTCTTTCTCATCTTTGTACCACTGTATAGTTATTGGAAGGGAACCTGACACAAGACACTCCAGGTGCGCAAATGATCCTTTGACACCCTCTGTCTGTTTCAGTTTTCTTGTAAAAGATGGAGGAATTATTTGATCTAACACAGACAAAAGAAAAAGGCAAGTAAGAAACAATGTTCAAAGCAAGATTAAATGAAACAAAACTAAGGTGATACACATTAAGAACAGACCAAGAATGGTGAGTGTGGCATCACACGAACTTTGTCCAACATCATTTGAAACCTCAAAGATATATTCACCACCATCACTTTTCTGAGTTTTAATAATCTTCAACACAGAACTGGTATCTCTGCTCTGTACTTTATATCTCTGGTCTGAGGTCAGCTCCTTGCCAGCCTTTAGCCATCTGACCTTCAGGGGTTTTGTGCCTGAGAACCTGGCTTCCAAAGTAGCCGGATCCCCCTGAGTCACACTGATAGACTTTGCCTCTTCTGTGATTTTTGCTGGTTCTGGCATGTCGAAAAAAAAAAACAGTCAGCAAAGAACCTAAAGCCTCCTATACTACAACACATCAACAAGCGACCAAGAACCTAAGCCTATAAAACACTAAAGATTCTACAGTTGTATTTGGTCCTTGTCAACTTGCAAGGTCACATTTATGTAATTTCAAACATGAATGAGTTTGAAAGTTGTCAATGAAGTGTTTTAGTCAGATCTCATTGTCTTGGTCACCTGAGTGAAACTTCCTGCTAATATATTCAGATTTTAAAAAGCCATGTGAAAAAAAAGTACACCTTCATTCTAAGGTTTCACGTATCAGGACATTCTGGCTTAACACAGTTTACTGATGTTTGGCAGCATTTGTTTATGCATAACTTTCTTAATGTCCCACCAAACTATTTATATCAGGTTAATGTCTAGGGATGGGACTCAAGAGCCCAGTAGTTCATTTCCTTGAAATTGTTATTGTGCTTGCCCATCGATTCCCCTTATCGTTTCCACTTGCTCTTGCGCTACCATCAGCTGATTTCAGTTTGTGTACCAGAGGAGGAAAATAGCAGCGCCATCTACAGCATGGATATGGACATTACTTTTAGTTTTATTGCACGAAAGGGCACGATAGTAAAGTGGAAACTTCATCAACTTCATCATCAGCTAAGCTAGCCAAGAGTCCAGAGTGATGTTAAAACTGAGTGAATGCTGACTCCAGCAGTCAGACCCTGAACGTCAACAGGTAACAAATGGATGAGCAGTCAGGCTGCTGCCTCCAGTTCTTCCTGTTTCTGTTTCTACAGTAGAATCTGTGTTGCAATCACGTTGAAGTCTCTGTGGGCTGGTATTCTTTTTTGCTTTGTATTGTCAGCGTTGTGTGTTCATATCTAAATACTAAAGGAAAGCGCGTATGTGTGCCCGCATTAGGGCAGAAATTTGTGTTGGTGTGTGGAACTTTAGCCCGACTTTTATATTGTTAACTGGCATTAATGAGACAATGCGTTTCAGGTCATTTTACGAGGCAACAAGAAAGTAATGGAAAGAGTTGTGTAACAAATTACTTTCTCCGGTGAGTAATTAAGTTACATAGTACATTATGTTTACAAAAAGTAATGAGTAATGTATAATACACTACTCGTTACATTTGTCCAATTCATTTGCATGAATGTAATGTCTTTGATATGCTACTAAGTGACAGTAGTGACTCTCAAAGTGGAGCCAACGAGAGCCAAGCAAGAATCGATAAGAGACTCAAACTGAAAAGTGAACAATATTGATAAGTGATATCAATAATGAAATCAGAATCACTAAATTCTTATATTCTGATTTCTGGACTTTGACTAAGCCATTGCAACATCTTTATTTTCTTTTTCAGTCATTCTGTTGTAGTTTTGCTGGTGTACTTGGGAATAAGGGCCCTTATTTACTAATATGGGCATGGAAATGTTCCTACAATGTTCCTGCAGAAAGTCTACACGCAAAATCACAGATGATGTCCAGCAATGATATAAGCAATTTTTAATTTAAGATTATTTAAAATAAGGAATACTGTTTCATGTTTAGATTAAAAGGTAAAACCCTACACCCTTACCTTGAGTATTTTATTTACTTTACATGTAATTAATTTTTTAAAAGTCTAACTGTAATTCTGAGCATTTTGTGGCTTATGGTGTTTTGAAAAACTGTGACTGATGACCAATAATTATATTATAATTATTATAATAACAATTATTATTATTCAAAGTGTGACATGGACATGCTTGCAAAAGTTGCAATATGTTGCAGTAAGCTGCAGTGCCAGCAGAGGGAGATATTTTTTGCAAGCCAACATAATAATCACAGGAACATGTTTAAGCAGACATTATTAACACATTTACATTTAAATACATATTAGCTACCTAACTTATTAATTTCTTCGCAATTAAGGACCCTGTAACGCAATATATTATCTCCACCTGGTGGTACTGTAACTGTAGCAGCCACTGTATTGCACGCAAACAGACACGGTGGACCCGCATGCCTATTACACTCTTTGCCATGATATCAGGTCGGTAGTGCAGTGCATCATGGCCAAACTTCTTGTCTTTCGTCCTGTCTTTCCAAAATATATTATTTTCACTAGTCATGTGGTTTGTTCAGATGTTTTTCACTAGTGAATAATCTTTCTCTCTGTAGAATGATGGACTTCAAATTGTCTTTTATAAATAGCATATAGAGACCTGTATACCTGAAATAGAATATAAATAGTCCTGTAACCCTTTCTAGATTGATGGGCAGCAACTTTTTTTTTCTCTAAAATAATTACTAATTTCTTTTCTCCTCAGTATTGTGTTACCACACACCTGAATCGTCCAAACCAGCAAACTGCCCAAAATTCTGAGGAGGTCACACTTGCTGATGAGGAATTTGACTCCTCTTGACTGCTATTTACCCTGGTAATTCCTATGGCAGCAGTAAGAGTGTATTTCACACACTGTTTCTGCATTTTGAGTTTTTGTTCAGTAAGTGATGTAATGGTATGTGTGATTATTCATTTGATGTTGTAGGGACTCAATTTTAAGACCTACTAAGGACCAGCTGAATTTTTATTATGTCCAAATTTGTGGAATCTTAGAATTGAAAGAGGGCGTACTTCCCATTTCACATGACTGTATAAATTTATGCCTTCACAGGTTGATGAACTTGACTGCTTTCTTGCAAAGATTTTAATTAAGGCTGCAAACAAAGTTGAGTTTAACATCTTAACCAACCTTTGACTGTCAGTACAGCAGAGCATGTCTGGCTGCCAGCCTGATTCTGCACCTGGCAAGAGTATTTACCACAATGATTGCTCTGTAAGTTGGTGATCTGCAGTAGAGCAGTCTTGTTCTCATATGTAATCTGAATGTTTTCAGCCTCTTTGAGCTCATGGTTGTCTTTTAGCCAGGCCACAGTTATGGGCTCAGAACCCTTCAGACTGCAAATGAGAGAAACCTCACTGCCAGCCAATGAGCTAAGGGTCTCCAGCTTTCGAACAAATGATGGTGGTTCTGCAAAGAAAAGTTTTAATGTAAAAAGCTGAGCAATCTCAAGTAAATTCCTTCTGAACAAAACGAGAACTGTGTTTTGGTTTTGCTAAGATTTCAAAATATAATACAGATTTAAAATGCAGCTTTTCAAAATGTAAAGAGAAGAGCTTACGGCAGCTGATCACAGAATAAAAACAATAGCATGTAAACTAACCTTTTAGCATTACTTGACAATCACAGGAGGCCCTTCCAACTTCATTCTCAACACTACACTGGTACAAACCAACATCTCCTGTTTCTACTGCCAGAACCTGTAGGGCTAGCAGGTCATCTTTCACAGTAATCCTGTGTCTTTTGTCGTTTCTAATCAATTTTGAGTTTTTATAAAATGACACAGTAAAAGGAACAGAACCAGAGACTTGGCACTCTAGCATCATCTCAGAACCTTTCACCACATCCTTGCGCTCCAAGCTACGCAGAAACAGTGGTGGTTCTACAACAAAACAACAGACATGTAATATAAATAGTTACATCACCTAATAAAAAAACCATTCGAATTATTGAAAACTGAAGAAAAGAAGAAGAAGTAAAATCTTAAAAACTAACACTAAACCAACCTTTGACTATAACTGTGCAGGTGCAATGGTCACTTCCAGCCTCACTTGATGCCACACAGACATAATCACCACTGTCCTCTACTGTACAATTAACTATTTCTAGAGTTGCCATTAAGTCGAACAAGCTCATTGTGTATTTAGTACTGGCACTGATCTCCATTTCATCCTTGAACCATTTGAAACTGATGACTGGGCTGCCAGTTACTTTGCACTCCAGCCTGGCAGAGTTACCACTGGTGATGAGTTTGGTTGCCTCGGGTTTCCTCACAAACATGGGAGGTGCTGATAGAAGAGGTTAATATTTAGTACGAGACAGAAGAGATAGGGTTAATATCATATCAATGTCATAATCTAAAGTCAGGTTTATGAAGTTGCACATGATACTAAAGACTGCACCTTTCACAAAGAGGACTACTGTGCAGTCCACCTTCCCAGCATCATTGGATACTTCGCATGTGTATTTAGAACTATCAGCGGGCTTTACAGAGTGAAGCTCCAAAGAGCTTGAAGAGGCATCTTTTTTAATGAAATAAGTGCCCCCTGTAATCATCTCTTTTTCTTCCCTGAACCACTTCACAGTTAAAGGAGCTGTTCCAGTGAATGTTGCTCTTAAGGAAACTGTAGTTCCTGGTATAACATCCTGGTCGTGTGGTTTCACTGTGAATGCTGGAGGCTCTGGAGGCCAATAAAACAAATTTCCATTTTACGTTAGTATGAAATAATTCAGAGATTACACATAAAAAAACCAAATGAATAAGATAAGCCAAGCCTTCATGACCTTTCACATAGAGCGTGCCACTGGTTTCTTTAAAGCCAGCTGAATTGGTGGCTCTGCATTTGTAAACACCAGAGTCAGCCTTTTCTAGCGACATGATTCTCAGTATAGCAGAGCTGTCTTTAAATTCAGGCTGGAATTTGGCTCCAGAAACAATCTCCTGGTCGTCTTTGAACCAAGTTATGGTCATGGGTTGTGACCCAGACACCTTGCAATCCATGGAGACATCATTATCAATATTACCATCAACTCTTTTCAGTGACTTGGTGAAAGCTGGGGGCATTATCCGATCTGGACGTTAAAGAAGAAAAATAATTTATTAACAGTTTCACACTGACAAGAACCACTGAACAAAATCCAAAAGCAAATAACATTGTACGACACAACATTTTAGGGCTATGGCATAATGCATTTCCCAAAATGTATGAATACAATGTGTTTTCTGTGTAGATATAAACACACACAACTAAAACAGAGGTTTTAAGAGATTTTAGAAGTAGCCAAAACCAGTGGCCAACCTAAGACAGTGACTGAGCATGTGCACTGGTCCTTCCCAACTTTATTTGACACTTCCATTTTATACTCTGAAGTATCTCCTTTTTCTGCAGTAAGAATTTTCAGGGTGGCAATATTATCCTTCAGAGTCATCTTATATTTACGGCCACTAATGATCTCCTTCCCATCTTTAAACCACTTCACTTTGAGATCTGGGCTTCCAGAGACTGTGCACTCCAATGTGGCTGAGTCCCCTGCCGTCACACTAATGGACTCTGCAGGTTCTACAATCCTGGCAGGTTCTGGGATAAGACAGTTTTTAAGACAAAGAGTTTAGACATAAAAACCTACAAAGGTCCACAAAGGTATTAAAATATGTAAAGGCATCGCTGCATTAAAGATGCTATCTGACCTTGCACAGTCAAGATCGCTTCACACTTTTGTTGCCCAGCCTCGTTCTCTGCTTGGCATGAATACTTGCCACCATGGCTGATGGCAACTGTTGTTATCAACAAACTAACAACACTGTTCTCAAAAACCATCTTGATATTTGGATCGTCGTCTCTTAGTATCTTGGAGTCTTTCATCCATTTAACAGTGATGGGAGCTGAACCCTTAATCATTCCTTGTAGTTTTACTGTATTTCCCAAGACTGCTGTAACACTCTCAACCCTTTTAGAGAAAGTTGGTGGATCTACAAAAACACATTACAAGTTCAAAATTGATTCTGAAGCACAGAATTAAATCTAATTCCACAACTGCTGTGATGGACTTGAGCTTACTAACCTTTGAGTTTAGCCATAGCCTTAGTGGTGACTTTTCCCACATCATTTGATATGACACACTCATAACCTCCAGTATCTGTAGTGTCAAATGTCTGGATCTCCAGTCTTGCAATTGAATCTTGGGAAATCAATTTATATTTCTCATCACTGGTGATGGGTTTCTTATTTTTTAACCAGGTGATTTCAAAAGGAGCTGTTCCTGTGATCTCGCACTCCAGGTGAGCAGCTGCTCCCTTCACTGCCTCTACTGTCTGCAGGTCTTTTCTAATGCATGGCGGCTCTATGCATCATAGGTAAAGTAAGTTTAGTTAATACCAAAGTTTGTTTTTGTCTGAACTGAAGTGAATGTAAAGTAAATCCTTGGACAAACCTTTAACAGCTAAAAGAGTACTGCAGCTTTCACTCCCAGCATTATTTGACACCTCACAGGTGTATCTGCCACTGTCTGTGACCAGAAGGTTCATTATCTCCACAGTAGCAACTCCATTCTTGAAAGATATTTTATATTTGTCTCCATTACTCAGCTCTCTTTCATTCCAGAACCAGTGGATGTGAAGTTCAGGCGATCCTTTAATTGTGCACTGTAAGCGTGCAGCTATACCCTGTTTCCATATAATCTTAGATTCCATTTTCTTCACAAAGGTAGGGGGCTCTGAAAGAGTGTTTTGTTCAAAAACACTAAGACTTTTAAACATTGGTAAAATATAGAAAAAAAGTCAACCAAGACGTAAGAAAGTAAAAAAAAAAAAAGAATGCAATAAAGGCATAGGACAGCAGCACAGTATTAGTATCAGCTTGGAGCTAGCTAAAAGCTCTTGTCAACATTGACCTCACTTCATGTAAATACATATGTTTTTATCAAAGCAAATGGAAAGATCACCATTACGATCTTACCTTGAACTGTTACCACAGCCTCACAGGAGGAGCTGCCAGCCTCATTTGCAGCTGTACACACATATTTCCCAGAGTCCTTTAGTTTGGACTTGGGTATCTCCAGAACAGCGACCTTGTCCTCAAAGGACAGTTTACACTCCATACTCTGGTGGACTTTTTTGCCATCCCTGGTCCAGGTGACAGTCACACCAGTGTCCTCATTCACGTGGCATTCCAGCCTCAGTGGGTCATTAACAGCTGCAGATACTGGCTCAATGACCATAACAAACCGGGGCTTGTCAATAACCTTGAGTTCTATGGCAAAAGTAGCTATACCAACACTGTTGGAAGCCTTGCACAGGTACACTCCCTGATCAGTCAGTTCAAGACTTTTAATGTGAAGGGAATACTTGTTCTTTTCACATTTCATGACATAGTTCCCTTCAGAGGAAATTGTTATGTTGTCCTTGTGCCAGACAACTTCCATAGGTGAGGATCCAGTAAGTGAGCACTGGAACACAGCTTGTTTTCCCACATATAAAGTCATTGGGTCTGGTTTGGATACAAATACTGGTGGGTACATCTCTATGGAGAGCAGGCAGAGCACACAAAAAGTTCAACAGGTTTAAAAAAGGGGGGAAATACACCACCATTAAAAATAAACCTGTGCAACTCAGTGATCAATATAACATGACAACATTTTGCTTCTTAATAATGATATATTGCCAAATAAAACAGCAGCTTAGGGCTACAAACTAAGCATACTTCCCACACGTCACCTTGATAATTCACAGTACAACACAGTGTTTGTATATAATTCTCTCTCTCTCAAACACATATATGCATAGCGATAATTTAAATAAGGTCCTGCTGGGATCTTACCGGTGACAATGAGCGAGGCAGTGCAGCTGTCTGTGCCATGTTGATTTGAAGCTTTGCAGGTGTATTCTCCACTGTCAGCTTTGACAGGGATCAGGAGCTCTAAAGAGGAACTACTGTGGCGGCTGATGATCCGATACTTTTCACTCTGTCTGATTTCGGTGCCAGATTTGTACCATTTGAATGTCACATCCGGAGCTTCTTCAATCTCACATTCAAACTTGGTGTGACTGCCGACGTTTATCTCCAGAGGTGTGATTTTCTGCCTAAAGACAGGTGGCACTGTTGCAGACACAGACAAAAAAAGCACATTTTAGTAATGAAATTTACTACTACTCTTTAGGTTAAAAAAAAACAGATTAGGAAAAGGAATGGTGGAATGTACAATAATGGTGGATGGCAAGCCAAGGTGACTGTGGAGAAAAACAAAACAAAACAAAAAAACGCCAGAACATTAGCCCCATGGTTTTACAAAAAGCAGCCTGAAAGAAGATGTTATCAGTGTACGTGATTTTCTTGGGGGTATGGTTCAAATTAAAAGGAAAAAGTTTGTGAAAGATGAGGCAATCTGAAGCCCTTAAAACATGCAGAGAGACATTGTAGATGTGGAGAATGGTGACAAATCATGACAAACCACATGTTTAAAACAAAGCACTCTGGTGCCACTTACATGCCAATGTGAACATGGAGAGGCTTTGAAAGTATCCTAATGGCCAGATCATGACAAACATTATAGCAAGAAGCTTATGCACTTCAGAACTAAAATTACATTATGACTGTGATGGTTCTGGTCTTTAGGGAAATACTGACCAAGATGATGTGGAAAAAAGAAAGAGTGAGTTAGTACCATCCAGTGCCCTGCTTAGACTGCTCATGCCAAGCTATGAAATGAATAGAGGAACCAAAGTGACAAATGCATAATTTTCATATGAAGACAAAGGTTTGGAATGATCCACTGAATGATTAGTTGCTGTCAAAGAAAATGGATTGGATGAATGAGTGAATGATACATAGATTTTTCCTGTTATCAAACCTCTTGAGACCACAGTGAGCCTTGAAGATGTTGTTGTCCTGCCGGCTTCATTCTCAGCCTCACAAACATATTCTCCTTGATGCCTCTCCTTGACAACTTTGTTGATAACCATTGTGTATGTATCATGGTCTTTGGAACACTTGAACTCTTTGCCAGATTTCACCAATTGCCCATTGAAAAACCAGTTTACCTTTTTGACGTGCTTAATGGTAGTGATGAAGGTTACACTACTTTCTTCTTCTATGAGCATGTCATTGAGAGAATTAACAATTACAGGGTATTCTTTCAGTTCTGGCCTGGATGTTGTGATCCCCTCATTGAAAATGGTGACATCCACCGCCTGCTCAGTGGTAGCAGAAGGCAGGGCAGTGGTAACGATAGACACACCTACATCTTTTTCTTGACTTTTAATGATTGTTGACCTCATCTCCTGTCTTGAAACTTGCTCTGACTGCTCAAACGCTGTGTGACCTCCTGTTGAAATTTTGATATGGGATGACTGTTTTATCTTTGTGTCCATGGATTCCTGCACTACAACCTGTTCCTGCAATGTAGCATGTTCAACTGCCATTTTAGACTCAGTTTGAAGTGATGCAGAATGAGATTTAACAGCAGTAAAATCCACCGTGCTCTCTGTCACGCTCACAGTCTTTACCATGGATGACAATGTTTGGTTTGAGCGAGCTGAGGTGACTTGTGCCCTCTGAGGTTTGTCTAGTTGCATAGTACCTCGCTGTTCTGAAGTAAGAACATGGGCCTCCTGATATAATATGGAGTGAAATGCTGCCTGAACTTCAGTCCTGAGGTCAGCTGTTTGAGGGTATTCACCCTCAAAAGCTAGAGTGATCTCCACAGGGGCATCTGTTGTTGTGATCAGATATGTAAACATAGCCAACTTGGGCTCTCTTTGAACCTTGACTTCCTGTACTTCTACAGCATGTAGGTATCCTACAACTTCAGCCAGTAACACTGGCTGTTCACTGGCTACAGCAGACTGAAGAGCATCTCTGAGCTGACACTGTATATTTGAACTGGATGATTTAGGGATCTGGATCACAAATGTCATCTCTTTAGGCAGAGCTGTAGTATCTTTAGATTCTGGTGCCACCAGAGGCAATTTTTGCTGTGCATTAACAGCAACTTTAGTGGTCTCAGACTTGGTGATCTCTTGAGAGAATTCACCTGTCATCACTCGCTTCTCGTCCATCATTATTGACTGCCTGACTGACTGACCCTCTTGGATCTGAACAGCAAAGTCCTGCTCTGCTGCCTTTAGAAAGACACTACTCTCAGTGGAGATCTCCTTCTTCTCAATCTGGATTGGCTCAGTGGGTACTTTTGGCTCTATGGATGTCTGACATGTGAATCTGTCTATAGCTGTTAAATGATCTGTGTGACCCTCCTCCAAAGCCTGTCCATCTGTCACACAAGTGACATGCATCACATTCCAGCGATCCTCCTTCTGTAGTAGTGCTCGCTGATGCTTGCAATTTGTGTCAACTGGTGTCTCTTTTGACAACTGCACAGGCTGGTAGCACAGTTGGAGGATGCTTTGTGGCTTGGGCTCAGTTCGAAACTGAGACTGAACTCCAGACAAGGACAAATCCAGTTCTGAGTAATAATCGGCTGTGAGCTCCCTTTTCTCTTCTGAAAGAGCTGCATGGCTTCTTGCCTTTTCTTGTTTCTGCATTGCCACCAGTTGGTCAGGCTTCTCAACTGTGAGATTACCCTCTTTGGGTAGGACCTCCACAGGCTGGGTTGACTGGAGATGCAGCAGTGTAGGGGCCTCTTTCTGGTGCTGTATGGTTAAAGTGTCTGCCTTGGAGTCAAACTCTAATGTGGCCTCACAAACTACTGTTCTCTGCTCATCCTGACTAACAGTATGTAGCAAAGTGGGACTCTTTCTGGTCCCTGCGTTTTCTGGTGTTGGTTTTTCATATGTTAATCTTTTCTCAGATGGCAGGAGGTCCTGTTCTGTTATAACCTGCAGGTGTAACAACTGCTTTCCTTCTATCTGGGACTTAATGGACATGGCACTGTCTAGACTAGGAAGCAACTGTGTGGACTCACCCTGCAGCATTTGTGTCTCTTCAGCAGTTAGAGCTGCTTTCATCATCTTATCTTTACAGGTAAGTGCTGCCTCCTCAGCAGGCCTATGGATGGAGAATTCTGACTCCTTGGAAAGAGTTTGCTTAGACTCATTCACTAAAGCTGTGACAGGTGGCTGATGTTCTTTTCTAATTGAAGACTTAACAGCAGATTCTGCTGTTGCTAACTCAGTTGTGTGACCCTCTGCAAGCACCTGGTTTTCTGTGGACTGGGCCGAATATAAAATCTTAATACCTTCCTTAACTCTATAACCCATCTCTTCTTGTGGTTTGAGGATATCTTGAGACTCCTCTTTCAGGATTGACAGTTGTGTTTCCACTTGATGACCACTGACTAGATGTTTAGGTTCTGAAGTGAGTCTGACAGTAGCAGACTTCCTGTCAACCAGTGGCTCTGTGCTAACAGTAGAAAGTGGCGTGAGCTCCTCAACAACAGCTGACATATGTTTAGACTTTTTTTCTCTGACTGCCTGAAGCGCAATGAGATCTGGCCTTTGAATGTCATCACAGTGATGCTCTGTAAGGTCCTGACTCTCTTCAACAGATGATGTGAATGCTGCCATATGATGCTGTTTTGCAGGAACAGCTGACACTTCGTCTGGGTGAGTAGGAACCACAGACACCCGTTCCTCTGTCTCATGTGCCTGAAGTATTGCTGCCTGGTGGGTAACCCTCTCACAGTACACAGTAGCAGTGGAGATATCTACTTCTCTAAGGGAGCTCACTTGCTCACTGGGAATGATCTGCCGATCTTCTGTGCCGATGGTGTAAACCATCTGATCTGACTTAGCTTTATCCTGGCCTGGGAGGCTGACCTGGTACAAGCGTGACTCTGTTGCTTGTTCTGTCACCAAAACCTTGTAACCTTTCTTCTGAATGGCTGTCTCCTGTTTGTGAGAAGCAGAAACCGATTCTTTGAATACAACAAGCTCTGCGCTACAAGCGGTCTCACCAAACTGGTTGGAGGCTTTACATGTGTATAAGCCACTGTCCTCTTGTTTGACATTCTTAATAATGATGAAACCAGATCCATCTGATTTGGTTATAATGACACAGTTTCTATTGGGCTGGATCTGGAAAGGCCCCTTGAACCACTTTATATCAGGGACTGGATCACCACTGACTTTGTAATTAAAAGAAACCTCTGTTCCTTCTGAGCATCTCACAGGGTGTATCTGAAGTGTGAAACTAGCAGGCTGACCTGTGAGCTTAAACATCTTCTCAACCCATTTCTCTGCCTGGCTGGCATCAGGCTTTTTCACCTCCAGGTATGTGGTGCATGTCGTCTGGCCAAATCTATTAGTGGCAGTGCACAAGTACTTGCCCTCATACTCGGATGTGACTTGGGTGATTACCAGTGTGTACTCATCCTTCTCCTCTGTCAGCTTGTATACAGAAGAGCTCTTTACAACCTTTCCATTGTGAGCCCATTGAACAGTTGGCTTTGGAAAGCCAGATACTTTAACTGTAAACCTGGCTGTTTCTCCCATGTTTACAGCTGCTGGGGAGAGCTCGGTAAGGAAAACAGGCTTTTCTTTTTTTTTCTCTAAAGTGGAAGAGTAACGTTTGGAATCTGGCTTGAGTTCAAGTGTTTTAGTTTTTTGTGGTAACTGGACACCAGTGTAGTAGGTTTCCTCTTGTTCTTCCACAGTGGTGATGGTGGTGTTACAATGCTCTGTCAGGAAATATTGAGCAGGACATTGGATAATAATATCCAAAAGACAGCAGCTATGGTTTTAACACTTCATTCACAAATATATCAAATATTAGGACTGTCCTCAACTAAAACAAATCTCAGCAAAGAGGACTTTTACAGTCAGTTGTTGAGTTCAATCAATATTTTTCCTTTGTAAAAATGAAAGAAAACATATCTTTTTACTTAAATTACAATAATGAACAATCTTTTAACAATAAATGTCTCACTTTAAAAATATCAGGATTTTGCTTTAGCTGATGAAGTAATTATGAGGACAATCCTAGGACTTGTGACAAAAATACAATATGCACATTAACTATTAACACTGCAAGACAATTACATGAACACACATGAAACACAAATTCTGACCATTCTGGTTTTTTTTTAAAAACTTTCTACCTGTCTACAGTGTTAATTTATTAGACCACCACCGAGTGCAAAAATTATGTCACAGCTGCCCTTAATTAGCAGAACTAATATCACTTTTTTATCATTCTGAAATTTGTTTTATTTCTGAAATTTCTTATATATTTTCAATATATATGCATACACATATATTACGTATATATTTTATTTTCCTTGATTACTGATATTCTTTTTCTCTTTTAGCTTTTCAGCACCACCTTTAATCCACACTAAATTCTGTTCTACATGGTGTGCGCACAACGAAGGTTGGGGAGAGCCTGGTTGCGTTAAGAGATTTGATTGGGCAATACAGTATTGGTAATGAAAATTAACGAATGGGCTGCTGTCAGTACTTGTGCGGTCGGTGCGCAGTGACCCTTTAATTGACCCATCGGCCCAAAAGTGCGTTGGCCCACTGGGAAAATGCCCGGTATCCCAAATTACCAATTCAGCCCTGGTAATGCTTGATTAATGTCTGATTTCTCACATAAGTCCAGTGTGCAGCTCGAATTTGGAAATGAAAACATCAATTCAGTGCAGTGAATTCAGTAAGTTTTAGTGTTGAACAAGTTTTTTTAAATACGTCTTTCGTTTTTTTAATTAAAGTTGACAATTGGTCTAATAAATTTGTTAAGCGCTGTATATCATTATAGCTAGTTCAAAAATATCTGTGACATTCTTATTCATGACATACAAGGCAACTGTATTTCATGCATTTACATTTTCTTGACTATTGTTTTCTTTTATTCTGAAATGTTGCACAGAATAAAGACTGTTTGGTATGACTCCCAGAATTAGGAATTTTCAGCAAAATTTTCTACAAAACATCGTTTTTAATAACTACATTTTATCTTTAAATTTTCATAGTGATAAGTCATCCATTTGAAAGCTGGTTTAAAAAAAGCAAGCTCAGACTGCATCAGAAATTTTATTATATAAACTGAGACAAACCAAGATGACAGCTGTACATATAAATGAAAGATTTCAACCTTAATATCAGAATCTTGTATTTTTCTGGGTAAACATTCATACACCCCTAAAATTACACATATTTACAAGATGCCAAACTCATATTTTGTTTTTTTAAAAGATTTTTAAAATAAGTTATCAACTTGCTCTGCTATGACATTAAAAAATGCTTCAAAAGCCACAAATTTCATTTAGAAACAGCAAGAACTTAGAATCACACAAAATCCAAAATAAAATCTGCTAGAAAAACTTCTGTATCACCCAAACTAAAGAGCTTCAAGTTTCCGAATTGATTTGTGATAAGATCACTGCTTAAAATTTTCATTTTAGCATCGTTATGGCTGGGACAAACTCACCGATGCATATCAGTAATATTTAGAAGATGTCGTTTTATTTGTTAGTTATTCATAGGTGCTACATAAACTTAGATCTGCCTTTGAGCAAACATGGAAGTATTTAAATGTCAATGATATTACACTGTTTTTTGTATTTGTGATATTTGCCCCATACAAAGAATTTGCCTAATACAAATAATGTTGCTGTTGCTATCATCTCCATTAGTGCAAATTTCTTTTAACACCAAAATACAAAAAAACAGGCGGTTAACATTTTTAGATTTTGGATACAACAGATGCACGTTGTCAATGAATTGTAAATACATTATGGTAATAATGTCACTGATTTTCTTAGCAGCTCACTTTCAAAGAGTTACTGGACAATAGAGGAACACATAAAGCCATGTTTTTGAACAAAAATGTAATGTATCAAGTTACCGTCACTGACACACTAAAAGAAACATTTACTACATGCTGTTTATCTACATGACAGCTGGTTAGTTGCAAATTGTCAATTTAAACTTCTTTGCTTTGTTATTTGAGCACTAGCTTTCATTTTAGACAAGTCCTATATGTACGACAGGTAACCAAATTATTGTTTGCCACAATCTTAAACCAGTAAGAAGATTTTAAGGAACTAGTAAGTGTGAAAACATTCTCTTTTCAGAGAAAGAAGACATTTTTAGTCTTTTGTCAGCTCTCTCTAAAAATAATAATTCCCTTCATTCAACCTCTAGCCAATCTTATAAGTAAACTTCTAGAAGACAGCACTTGGATTGTAAATTGTAGACCCTGTACTTCATGGGTTTAATGTGCCTGCAGCATATAATGAGATATTCCAAAGAAATCTTTACAAAGATTAGCAGGGATTACTGAAAAGTTAAACCACATGTACGATATATATATGTGGCAACATAAATAAATAAATTAAATAGAAGGTCTCTTTGAATATAAGCTTTTCCTTCACTTGTCTGTTTTTCATTAAAGGTTTTTAGATGTTGCTTGGTCAGTCTTTTTTTCTCCCCAAGTCATAATCTTATTCTACTGGGAAAGCAAAATTTGATACAACAAAAAAATATGAATATATGACCAGTCCCAGCACCTTTATCTCTAAAACACCTTCAGCAGTGCTGCAGTTTCAATACAGCCAGCTGTGTTTTGGATTATGCACTTATATTCACCAGCATCACTCTGGGTCACATTAGTAATAAGCAGATTGAAGTGGCCTGCAGTTTTCACCTGGATTATATACCTGCTGTCTGTGATACGGTTTCCGTCTTTGTACCATTCAGCAGTGGGGTTTGGCTTACCATTAACCAGACACTGGAGTATAACAGGTGTCCCTACTGCTGCTGTTACATCAGTCAATGGTATGATACATTTTGGGGGTGTCTCAGTCACCTGAAACTGGAAGCTACACATATCACTGGACTTACCTTTAAATTCTATCTTTTCATCCTTTGCTGCCTCAGCAAATACATCAAAGTCAATGCTGACATATTTCTCCCCCTCTTCACTTGTTTTATTGTCAGTGTTGGCCACCAACCTGACTGCCCGCTGTGACTCATCAGCTTCTTGCTCAAAATCAAACTCAAGCTCAATTTCTGACACCTGTTCACCATCAAATGATGTGTTGCCAACCATCAAGTCAAACCTCTGGGGCTGGACTTTGGCACTACCAAGGGACACAGCGGTCAGCTCCCTGCCCCTGGTCTTTCCTGAGAAAACCTTGGCACTTAACACCACTAGGGAAGCCCTACACAGAGTCTCTCCAACAACGTTAATTGCCCTGCAGGTATACACACCGCTATCCTGTGTTGTGACTTTACAAATCTTCAGGAAATGATTGTCACTATCAGAAGAGTGCAAGTATTTTTTGTTATTTTGAGGAATTTTTCTGTCACCTTTAAACCAGGATACGATGGGAGATGGAATTCCCATAAGTGAGCATTCAAACATGACAGTGGTGCCTTCTGGGGTTTCCATGTCACAGATTGGATTGATGAACCGTGGGGGCATCTCAGTGACCTCAAATGCTATTTTCAAGTCATCATGCTCCTGGGTGACAAAGTCCACAGCACCCTCCTCATAAATACTAGGTAACACATTCAGAGATATGATCATACTCTTATTGTCAGCTGTGTACTCAGGTATGGTGATGATCTTCACCTGTTTCTCAAATTCTTTGACTTCATTTTCATCCAGCTCTACTTCAAGCAGAATCTCCTGAGGAGATGGTGAACGAGAAGAGTCATCTTCCTCCACATCAAACTTCATGACATGTTGATGGGAGACAGCAGGTGGGACAGGCGTAAACCTTACTTCCTGTGATACAACTATCACTACAGCAACACTTCTGGCTTCTCCAACGTAATTCACAGCTTCGCAAATATACTCCCCCTGATCAGCTTTAGTGACATTTTGAATTGTTAGTGAGATACTATCACCATCTCGTTCTATAGTAACTCTGTCATCCGCTACCAGCTGGGTTTTGTTGCAGAACCACTTCACCTCGGGGGAAGGTAGGCCAAACACCTCAGCATAAAATGTTAATGTGTCATTCTCAAACACATTTTTCTTCATGAGAGGTTTTAGGAAGGCTGGAGGAATTCCCTGCACTTTCTCCTGAAGGGTTGACAACCCTAAAGACCCTCTGCCCTGGCTGAGGAATTGATTTTCATCCACATTCATTTGAGATAGAGTTTTTTCAATGCTCTCATCAGTAGGAGAGGTTAGGAACTGAACAGGTGAGAAGAACCTCTCACTTGAGTCTTCTGTTGATGCTCTTTTATAGTCTACAGGGGAGAATGGATATTCCTGAGGGGTCTTAAACCCACCAGATGCATCAGAACTGGGAGTATGAAAGAGCATGGGAGACTTAGGAGTGTGAAAGGACTGTGCAATCGGTTGTGAGACTTCAGTAGAGGAGCCTGGGGTGTAGAACCTCTCAGCTACCTCAACTATGTCTTCACTCACAGTGCTGCCAATCTCTATGGACATCTCAGACTCAGGGGACAGCGGCCTCCCCCAGTCTGGAGGAGGACTGTAGTAGTTGTACACTGCACCAAAAGTTACTTCCTCTTCCTCTATGGAGCCAGCTGCTGCTGTTGCTCCCCTAGCTTGAGCTGCTGAGGCTCTTTCCATACTATCTCCTTCCTTTCCCTGGTCAGCAGCAACTGTAGACAGACCAAGTGGGTTCGCTGTTGTGAGTACTTTAGGCTTGACAATCAATGTTTCAGGTTCTGACTTCAAGCGAACCTCAGTTCTCATATCTTCACCCTTAATTTGGGTATGACACTCAGTTAGATCATCAACCACTGTTTTCTCTGATACTTCTGTCTTGTCATCCTGGGATTCTAGCATACTTCCAAAAACACCACTGTCCATAGATGGTTCTGGAAATGAAATCAGCTCCTCATCATAAGCTTTGTCCTTACAGGGCTCCTGTATTGAAATCAGCCTATCACCAGAAAGTTCACCCTCCTTACTCACATGCTCTAACATTAAATCAAATTCCTCTTCTAATCCTTTCACATCATGCTTCACATGTTTTTCTACTTCTTCTAAAACCCTCCCAACACTAGTATGGTCAGAATAATTGGTCATACTTGTGATTTCAGCCTCACTTTGTGCAGAGCAAACGCTTGGAACTGCACTTTGGCTTGCTGGTGTCAGAGATTTAGAAATTTGTTTGGGCTTAACGGTTCCTTCAGGTTGAGAAGAAAGTCTGGGAAGGCAATTTCCTGCAGGTGCTTTCTCAGACTGGAAAGCAATGAGGCTGCCAGTTCTGTCAAATGTTTGCACAGTGTCCCACCTAAATCTCTCCACTTCACCTGCCTCAGTGTGTTGAGGGAGTAGGCCAAGTTTCTGTGACTCTGGTCTCACCCCTTCTGGAGACTCTCGCATTTCCTCAATAAACTGTTTAACTGCACCACAACTTACTCCTGAAATAACTTCCTTACTGACATCAGTGACCTGGGAGGTTTCAAAAGAGATGGGTTTGTTGGATTCTGCTGGAGCATGAGAGGCTTTGTAAGAACTTTCACTTACTGTTGTAGGTGAAGCAAGCTGATCACAGCTCTCTGTATGCGTAGTATCAGGTTTATGTGGCATTCCCTCTTCCTGCTGGTTAAGAGAAATGGTAACAGAAGGTATAAACTCCTCTGGGAACAGCATTTTCTTTCGTTCCTCTTCCAGAGCAACGTTTTCCATCAATCTAATTGGTGATGGTGACTCGAAAGCCTGTTTAATCTGAGAAACTTTAATTACAGCACCAGAACCTTGCAGACCACAGCCAGATATAACCTGAGGCTCTCTGGAGGGACCAGGTCTGGATATAGTAGTTTTGACAGTCATGTCTGTTGGAGCTTGTGAACTTGGAGGTTTGACTTTTGGCAGCACAACACTATCCTCAGTGTGAATGATGGCAGCTTTTTGGAAGATGTCAGGTTTCTTGAAATCCTCAGTTAAGCCAAAAGGAGACTTCCTCGCTGTCTGAGATGGGGTGAAATCAACACCTTCTGAAAACTTCATAGGTTTTTCAACTTGATAAGATACTTCAGAGATACTGGTTACCTCTCCCAGCTTATTTCTAGCAACACATTTGTACACTCCAGCATCAGGGTATGCAAAATTGCTGATATACAGCATGTACATTTTATCATGTATCTCAGTACTATATTTTCCAACAGTGGCTTCAAGGCAAATATGGTCATGATACCATGTGACTTCTGGAGCAGGTTCACCCGTTATAACACACTTCAAGACAGCCGTTTCGCCCTCAGAACAGGTTATATTCTCTAATTCGGAGACCACACAGGGAGCTTCACCAACCACATCAAATGAGAAAGTAAATTTGTGTCTGACAGTCTGGGATGCTCCTTCACTACTTGGTCCAGCTGACATTCTCTCTGTAAAAACCTGAGGTTTGTCCACAGTAATTTGCTCAGTCATCTCAGGGGTGGGGGTGGCAGCTGTAATTCGGATTTTTACAGGTGAGGTGCTAAAAGATTCATCTGAGCTGTGGCGTTTAAGGATCTCCATCTGAGGCACCTTTAACGTTACCTTTCCTGGATCAATGTAGGTCTGAAGCGGCTCCTCAGTCAGACTCGCCTGATTTTCCTCCTTCATTAGCGCTTGTATTTTTGCCACATCCTGTGTGACTCCTGACACTTTTGGCACCTTTTTGTTAGAGATTTCAAGAGTAGCACTGCAGGTGGATTTGCCGTGTTTATTGGTTATGATACAGTCATATGTGCCCTCGTGATCTGTTGTTGGATAGAATATGGTGAGCTTTGAGTCGTTAGATTTCTGCATGATATCATAGTCAGGATTGTGGTCCACTGGATGGCCATCTTTGAGCCAGTTCACAGTAGGTGGAGGATCACCTTGGAACTGGCAGATAAACTCAGACATCTCACCAAGTTTTACTTTAAGTGAAGATATTTCTTTAACAAATACTGGACATGAGCCTCCAAGACTTCCAAGATCTTTTATGTTTAACTCCACATTTTCAACTCTTCTCTCTTCCTTCTTCTTTATAGCACCTATTTCAGTACTCATCTCCTTACCCTGTGTCGATCTCAGATTTCTCAAATCTCCACTTCGTTCATCCTTCTGTTGTTTCCATTCAACATTTTTTCTTGCAGTTCCCATCTCCTTTTCCATGTCTCGCTCTTCTCTTACCTCTGACTGGAAGTGTTGGCTGCCAGATTTATCAACATTCATAGCATACTTGTCCCTTCTTAACCTCATCACTCCCTCTCTTTCTGAATCATCCTGTCGACTAAGGGATGGGGAGCCTCTCCTGACTGGGGAAATATCATTGACAGACTCACGATGGCTCTCATAAGAGGCAGAGGTAAGTTCATATTCCTCATAAGGATCACCAGTGAGCTTGGTTGGAGAGCGTTTCTGAACTGATGAAGCCTGAGAGCCCTTTTGATATCCTACAGGAGCATCAGGTGCACCCACATGGTGTAGCGAACTAGCATCTGCAGCGGGGTGCCTTGCCATAGAAGACTCAAAAGGAGGTGATAGGTCATGCTTTGCAATGGGCTGAAAAGCTGAAGGTTTTTTTGCTGAAAATAAATGTGGAGGTGGGGGTTCACTGGGGTGGGATTCATGAGAAATGCCACTATGATGGGGCTCACAATAAGTCAGGGGAGGTTGGGGCCACTCAGACTCGAGCTCAGCTGTATCCTCTTGTTCAACAGCATCCTGTTGCCATTTTAGTATGCGCTGAGCCAGTGCCTCTTCCTCACTTACAAAGTACTCACTGTCTCTCTGCAGCCTTGTCACACGGCCCTCTGTTGGCAGTTCACCAGCCAGAGGCCACTGCAGAGTTTCACCCTCCTGATCTTGGAAACCAACAGGAGCAGACTCACTAGAAACTAATTTCTCTTTGACTGTGTTTGCCAATTCTAAAGCGGAGGCCTCTGTGAGATTTTTTCCGACCTCAGCGGTCTTCCCTGCCTGGAAAGGTGAATAACCTTGTAGTTCTGCAGTATGCTCTTGTTCCATCAAAACATCTTGTTGCCACTTTCTTATTCGCTGAGTCAAAGCCTCCTCTTCACTAATGAACTTCTCACTCTCACTCTTCAGGTCTGAGATGTTTTCCCTTGACAGCTGGAGCTCCTTTTCTGCTCTTGTCTTCTCAAACAGCATCTTCTCTGCTCTAGCTTTTGTTTCAGATCTAGACTCAAATTCAGCTTCTGCTGCTTTAGCTTTTAATCTTGGCAATTTTTGTTTCTCATGTTCCAGTTCTTCTAGTTTTGTTTTCATTTGTGCTTTGACAAAGTGAGCAGATGTTTCAAGCTGCTCTGCTATACCTTTAACTTTAGGTGACATAGGCATTGGCACAGGAGCTTGGTCTGTGCCAGTCTTTTTCTCCATTACTTCTTGTTGGGTGTGAATGTGCTCCTCACTCTCCCTGTACTGTGTGTCTGCTGGAATGGGCAGGTCAGTTTCAGGGTCAAATGTCTCCTCTTCTGATATTCTCATGCCTTCCTGCCTGATCCCTAAGGGAAGGCGTTTTCCTTCACATTCAGTTCCTCCAGTTTCTAGGTTCTTCTCATACGGAGCTCTAAAAAACTTGCCTGCAAACTCATCACATGGCTCAACCTGTTGTTTTCCTTTGCTGTGTGGTGTTACTTTTTCACTACCAAATCTCTCTGAACTTCTAAATCTGTCCTCTGGCCTTGTTTTTGTTCTTGGTGACAACTCCTTTTCTGCTTCTGCTGCTTTAGCTTTTATTCTTGGGGATTTTTGTATCAGCGTCATTGGTGCTGTGCCTTCTTTTTCTTCTAGCCCAATTGTCACTGTGGAAGCTTTTGTAACCACTTCCAATTCTCTGCTTCTCACCTTTATTGTAGATGTGGGTGTTGATTGAGTCATTCCTTCAGGATTATCTTCCCATGCCTCTTTTTTGAGTGATTCATGAAAAGAAGAGTTTATGGCCTCAATTTCCACAGTTGCTCCTTTCTCCTGCTGGTTGAAAATGTGCCCTGTGGGCTCTGTGCACTTCGCCTCAGCGAGAATGGGCAGATCAGTTTCAGGATCAAATGTCTCCTCTTCTGACATCCTGCTCCCTTGCTGCCATTTCCTAATCCTCAAGGCGAGGAGTTTCTCCTGACAAGCTATTCGTTCAGCTTCCAGGCTCTTCTCGTAACGAGCCCTCAGACACTCCCCAGCAAATGCTTCTTTACATGGCTCAGCTATTTCTGTTGCTGCTGTGTCTTCTCTAAGAAACTTCTCTCTGGTAGATGTGACTGACTTTGGCCTGGTCGACTGTATGAGTGATATTGCTTCTTGAGAAGGCACACTTTTAACAGGTTCCCCACTTTCAGTGTACATTGTAGTTTCTGGGTAAACCGCTTTCTCACAGAATGGTTCTTCAAGATTACATGCCTTCATCCCAACATTTGCAACCTGCACCTTATGGTCATCGACCACACTGTGAGCCACATCTGCTTGCATTTCAACAAAACCCTTAACTTTTTCATCCTCTAGCTTCTCTGAATGTTTGTCATTTGATGTCTTTTCTGTTTCTGACACACTTGTACTGACCAGCTCACCTCTCATTAATTGGATGGCCCTGGTTCTCGACTGAGGCTCGAATGAATGTCTAACACAAGGCTCAGCAGGATCCCTGCTAACAGTTTTACCTTGAAACTCCCTATAAGCCTCACCCAAATCAAAGGGTCGATTGAAATGCTGAGTATCAGGCAGAGAAGCAGGCTTGACCCTAAGTCTCTCAACATAATCTGCATAGCTTGACTCACTGGCAACAGATTCTAACTCAAACTCAGAGGAAGACATAGTGGAAATAGAAAGCCTCTTTTTCTGTTTGACAGCTTTTTGGAGTGTGTTAAGTTTTGTTCTTACCTCATTGTGAAGACTCTCGGTGTCACTGAACCTCTCACTGTATCTGTCACTGCACCTGTCACTAAACTTATCACTGAACCTGGTGCCAGTGCGTCGGTCACAGTAGATATCACTGAATCTGTCGTTGAAGCGCTCAGATCTGTCAAACATCGGGGTAGGGGACAGGGCACGCTCAGAGGCAGTTTCTAACCGCTTGGATTCCTTTTCTGGTTCTTTGTCTTCTGAATGGGAACCAGGCATGAAGTACACAGTACGCACAAGAGCATTCTTAGATCGAGATCTACCCTGATGGACCTTGGACATCTTGTCAAAAGGAGACCCAACATATCTGAGGTCAACCCTAAACTTCCTCTCTTTCCTCTGCTCTGCCATGGTATCGATGCTCTCATGGGCTTTAGCAGTGCGTCTAACAAAGCCAAGATAGTTAGCAGACTGCTCTTCCCTCAGTGACACCAGAAGTGATGCTGTGGATTCTGCAGAACCCTCTATGTTTATTGCCATTACCTTATAACTGCCTGAGTCCTTTTCTTTGACACCATGAATAACCAGACTGGTAGTGTGAATATGCATTCTGCTGTCAGTACAGATCCTGCGTCTACGCTCTTTAGGTATAGATCTGTTATTATGAAACCAGAGGATAGTAGGAGGAGGACAGGCAAGCAGTTTACATTTGAACTCTACTGCTTCCCCTTCTAGGACTGACTGAAACTTGAGTTTCTTTGTGAAAGATGGTTTAATGTTTTCTGTCCATGAGCTGATGGATGAAGTCCTGCTGGAGCAATGATTGGCTGACACCAGGCCATGATCTATGAAATCCTCAGTGTCGGAGAAGGCTCCTCTAAGCTGCCAAGTGGCAGTGAGTTCTGGGCTGCAGTGCACAGTTTCTTCTTTCCTTTGATGATAGAACAGTTCTGCAAACAGAAATGGACAACTGTCAGACCAACACAGCTTCCAGGGGCAAAAACTGAAAAAAAGGATTTGAATGAATCATTAATGGAAATATTAAATGCATGCAAGGACTCACAATGCTATAAAAAAATTCACTCACCATATTTGTTCGAATAAACGCAAGACTTGATTCTTTTTATTAGAAACCTGCAGGAAGTTTTGATCCTTCGTCTGTGGAAATTTCTTCAAAACATATATTATTTTGTTGTGATTAAAGAAGCATATTTTCAAGATGGACTGCTACCATTTGCGTGTTTTAGTTCTTGAAACTTCTTTTATGCTAGAATATTTCTTACCTGACTTGCAGACAGAAGAATAAACGCCCTTTCTAATCCTTAAACTTAAACAGGGAATGAAAGATGCACAAGAATCAATGAGATGCAGAACTCTCTAAAAACAAATATTATATCCCAAAACTAACCAATGAAGCAGCAGAATTTGGTGAGACGGCGTTTATTCGAACTAATATAGGTTTACTGGGGTTATTTAGAAAGCAAACCACAGGAATCACATTCCACTATCTGCAAGCCAGGCTAAGAAATATTTTGCAGGAGGAAGGTATCAGTTCCAGATTCAGTAATCCTCCATATCTTTAAAAAATACAGACCCACGCCTTTTCTGGGAAAAGATCAGATGAACTTTCATGCCAAAGATAAAATAAACTTTTGGATGCAAACCGCTCAAGTTCAACAAATTCTCACCTGAGGGAAACCACAAAATGTTATCAAAGTAAGACCAGATGGAATATTAAAGACAATTTAGAAAGTGTTTCCTATCAAGAGATATATATATAAAGATGTCATGCAACCGTGGAAGGTCAAAGGGCTGTAAGGGACAGTTCATCATGAAATATAGACATGATAGAAGCGTGGATGCATGACAAGTATGATCCAACACAAAGCATCCACTCATGTAGCGGTTATCACTTTGCTCTCATTAACAATTTATCTGCTTCAGTGAGCCACAGCTTGGAGTTATCCAGTGACAGACTACTTTCGTAGTAAAATTCAGTTGAAAGAAATCTGCTCCAACTGTTGTTTTTCCACTCCATCTGCTTCTTATGAGTGATCATAAGTAATGCTTGTTCTAATATGTGATGAAAAGTAATCTTATATGACCTTACCTTTGACTTCCTGCTCAGTCTTGGCTTCAGCCTGCTCTCTCGCATGAGTCACTGTGAAGAAAAGACATGACATTTATTCACTTTTCATCAACACACTGATCCCAACGTGGACAGATGTAGACACACATTTCCTTCACATATAGTGTACATTTACATAAAAGACTGACAGTTTTCTTCCCCTCTTTCCCTACAAGGGCTCAGAGTATTTGCATATTTGGATGATTTTTTATATGGAGGAAGAGGAGGTAAACAGCCAGGTACTCTTATACAGCCTGTCTGGCTGATTTTTCCATCAGTTGGACCAAGAATGTGCCAGCCCACGTGGAATACAAAATATCTGGGCCTACAAAAAAAAAGAGAAGCTTTTTCACGTTTTTCTGTCACAAGGTTGCATGATGGAAAAGTAGTTGCCAGCACCTTGCTCTACTTTGCAAGCGAAACATGGCATCATTGAGATGGCATCATTCTTGACAGGGCTGATGGCCTCTAATCTTTGTCATTCCTCAGAGATTGTGGGTGCAGGACTTTCAGGATTGGGTGTCCTCTCTGTGGCTGGATGAGGATGCCTGAGGGCCTTCTAAAGGAAGGAAGCCTATGTCCGTTCAGCGGTTGTTATACTGGGTGATGGAAGTTATTGTAATGGTATATTAGTGCCAGGGACTGTAGCCTCTTCTGCATTTGTTCACACTCCACCTAAATAATAGCTGCTTTGCCTCTCCAAAATGTGAAACAGACACACATGCAGAAGCTGCGTTACCACCAGGGGGAGAAAATGTATTTGAAGCCTAGGTTGTGAGCAAAAAACGTACGAAGTGCATTCCACGGCCCTTAATCATCAGAAACGATTAAGCTAGGCGGCTAATATGTATGTAAATGTGTTAATAATGTCTGTTTAAACGCTTTCCCGTAATTATTTGAATATAATGAATATGAATATCAAATTCCTGAATATTTCTACTTTGTAAATATTAGTTAAACAGTTTACTCTTCTTTATATACAATTATTCCCAACTTTATCTTTTTAATAAAAACATGTTTGACTTTTTTATTGCATGTTTTATTTTATGGAATTTTTGTTTATTTTTTTAACAATACAGACATACTGACTCATTTGATCAGTTTGTCTTTGTTTTGTTTTGTTTTGTTTGCTGTTTTTAATACTGCAGTGCGCTCAAACACATAAAATAAATTTAAGTCTTACTGTAGCCGCCTTGAAGCATCTTCACATTCTGTATCTTAAAATGAGCCCCTACTAATTTCTGTGGATTCCTGTTTTGAGGCTTTTTTGTCAAGTTTTTCTGACTGAAGAAGAGTTTCAAAGAGAATCAGTCCCGCTAGTAACTAATCTGACAGTGATATTGCACATCAGTTCAGGACATCCTCTCAAGTTTTGTCTTGACAAGTGTTTTGTCTGGAGCTAATAAGGAGGTGTTTGAATTAATCTTACACAAAATAAACAAGAATCTGACTGCAACCACAAAATCCAGGGGTTACCTTCTTCGTTTATGGTAAGTGTGGCTGAGCACGTAGCCTGTTCAGCATTATTAGTGGTCTTACAGGTGTACTGGCCTGCATGCTAGTAGAAAGCACCCACTGTAATGAGAGTGGCAGTGTTTGTCATCTCATCAAAATAATACACAACATTCTTGATTGGCTGAACTGACTGTTGGTTGTGGAACCAGCTTATTTCTGACTTTGGCATGCTAGCTACACACGCATAAAAGTGGGCCACCTCCCCATGTGGCACTGTACAGTTTGTGATTGGTTGGATGAAATTGGCTTCTGGCAAATTGAAGGTTTCTTTAGGCGGGCGATGTTGGTGGCGACACAGCTGTCCTAGGTTTGCTTTTGCCCTGAAATGAAGCATGTTCATTGGCTCAATGTACTTTGTTCTATTTACATCCCAGTAAGCACTATTTGTGTGATCTGTCAGGAGATGGTGGGAAATATTTTATTAAATCTACTAATAAGAAACTGCCTTTATTATAAACATGACACATCGGTCACTGCAAAAATCCTTAAAATTCAGTTTTCATTGCAAGTTACCTCTTGTCATATCAATAATGATGGCATTCAGAAAAGTAGTACTAGTGTGACATTCTTAAAGCAGCAGAAATCTCTCTGAGAGGGTCTCTGGGTCTGCCATCAAATGACAATACGAAATGCAAAGGAAGGGAATATCTTCCGTTCTTTCACAGCATAACAGAAACTACAAACTAAACTAACTAATTACAAAGAGACTCAAAACAACCAAAACTATCTGGACCACAGCAAATGGTCACTCATTATCATGGCTGAGTTTCCCCACCTTGGAACCGCAGTGCACCACTGAACTGATCAGAAACCAACACTGCTGTGAGCTTCTGTTATTGACACTTACATTGTCTCAGAGTAAGAAAAGCAGCCTTTCTCTTTAGTAACAAACTCACCATCTAATGTAAGAGTTGCAGAGCAGGATACCGTCCCTCCATTGTTTGTGGCCATGCAGGTATACTCGCCCTCATCCTCTGGATAAACCCTGGAGATCTCCAGCTGACAGCTGTCATCAAACTGAGATATCCTGAAGAATTCTGACTGCTTGATTTCCTTTTTCTTGTGGAACCAGCTTATCTTCACATCTTGATGGTTGACAAAGGAAAAAGCAAGGCTTATGATAATATACTGCAGTAAATTTGCACTGTGGGTCAACAGCAAGAGCAAATAAGTCAGAAGGTGGTTAATTAGTTATGTGCCATAATCCAGTTTCAGTGAGGTTCCACTGGCTTCAAGAGGAGACCAAAGGACACACTACTAATACTGAAACGTATGCGTTGGTAGGAAATTCCATTCAGGAAATGGCCGCAGGTTTGAATAAAGTTTCAACTTAAATTTCTGTGCAGTGTAATTACCAGAAACTGACCAATACTGTCACTTTGTTTCAGTGTAAAAAAAAAATCACAGTAAGAAATTGTATTTTTTACCATCTCCACGGACTTTGCACTGGAAGCAAGCTGGTGCACCCTCGCAGGCTGAAGTGCTGGTAATGGGTGAGATGATGACAGGTGGAGCAACAGTAGCAGGGGAGTCTGGAGAAACCACCTCTGATACTGCAACAGAAGAACCTGAATCAGTACAGATACAGCCACTTACAATGTCTGCCTGGTCCCTGATGGTGGCTCCTTGGCCAATTCTTGACCAGTCTCCTTGACAGCAATTATATTCCCCACCTGTGATGTGGACGACACAACTATGAGTAGTAACGCCCTTAATGAGCAACCGGTGGTAAAATCTTGTGTGTCCATCAGGGGGAGCAGTGTGGAGTATCCCCTGCAGGCTTGCGCTGCATATTCATACATTTGCTAGTTAGTTAGTTAGCGGTGCAAAAACTCCATGTGCTGACAGAACACTGTTATACAAATAGTCTTCTTCTTTATCTTTTCCCAAACTTTAGGAAAGCTTTTTGCTTTTCTTATTTTAGTGCTTGTTGTTCAGCTGTCCTACATCATTTGCATTACATTGAAACTATCATCACCTCTTAATAATCGTGTTGAATTAATAACAAAGTGTAACTTAAAAATATGCAGAAGTCATTTCCACCTGATGATGTGATCTGACCTGTCAGAAAACACCTGTTCAGTTCATTTAGGACCGCTAAGTCAGAAAAAACAGTTTCTGGTGGAGAGCTGCATTCATGAAAACTGTTGGTTTCTGCTGAAACTGGCCATTTTTCCTGAGTAGAGTACATGCTCTCACCATCAGTTTGTTTTATACAAAACAGAATATCAAGTAGGAAAACCTTAAATTTATGGAATTCACATGTAAGTCTAGACATCATTTTATTCTTGGTCCTTTAATGTCACGTTTTCTGGAGCGCACCATGAAGTTGCTTTATGTGCTCAGTCCTGTCGCACATTTCCAGACATTGTCCAAACCCCACAAAAAACAAAGCCCCAACAGCTTTTAAGAATTACACACCCACCCACATCCATCAAGTTGACAGTGGTCTAACAGACTTTAATTTGCATGGTTGCAAGGTTAAAATAGAGCTTGAAAAACCATTCCCCTCAGGTGTAAGGACTGAATGAAAATGAAAAATTAAGTTCTATCAGTCTCTCACCATCTCTTGGTGAAACTCTGAAGCTGAGTGAACGAGGTGTGTTTATAGTGGAAAGTAGACAGGCCCCAGGAGACAGAGGGAGGGACTCCCAGCGGCTGGCAACTGGCTGACAGCCAGCTGGAAGTGGGAATTCTATGTGTGTCCCCCACATTTCTGCATATTTCTTTTGTGTTTATTCTGTGTGTGTCACATCCATGTCTTACCTTCAACATTGAGTGTTGCAGTGCTTGTGGCAGTGCCACACTCGTTCTTGGCCTCACAGTTGTAGACAGCAGCGTCTTCAGGAAAGACCTCGATCAGCAGCAGTGTGTGCTCATTGCCATCGTGCAGGAACTTGCATTTGAAGCCAGCGGAGAGAGCCTGGGAGTTTTTGTACCAGAAGACCTGAGGCTGGGGAACACCGCTCACCTGGACTGAGAAGCGGGCTGGTTTTCCAGCCTCCACCGATTGGGGCTCCATGTGGCGAAGGATCTGAGGAGGCTCAGGGACTGAACAAGGCAGAATGTTTTATATATAAGGTTTAACTGGAATATACAGCAGCATAAAAACGACATAATTTGGTACCTTAAATTATTTCAGCTTTTTTCATAACATAACATAACATAACATAGGTCATTAGAAATCTGGGCATGAATGTCATGGTGTTTTGGGGCTTTTAACAGTTCTTTTTACAGAGTGGAATAATTGTACACCAGATAGTACACCTTTAATGTCATGATCCTGGGTTTTTTCTCCCAGTGTTCTGAGTTTATGTACATTCTACTTTTGGTTGTTTAAATATTTTTTCTGTTGATTTTTAGTTTGCTTTGTTGTTTGTTTCATGTTTTTCTTTAAGTGTAGATACTCCCAAGACATTCCCAGTTACATTTATGTATATTTTTCCTTCATGTATTTTCTTTAGTGTATTTAGTCTTGTTCTCAGTTTCCGGTTGTGTTAGTTTGCTCCTTGCTCAGTGTTTGTTGCTCCATCCTCTCATGTCAGTTCCCCTATCTTAAGTTCATTTGTCTCTGTGTTTTCCTATTTGGTTACCATATTTCACTTCCTGTGTTATTTTGATTCATTGTCCTCTGTGCCTTGCTTTTAGTTTTAGTTTTCTCATCATCCAGTTCTGTTCAGCTGTGTCTTGCTTTCCCCACATCTCCACTTTCCTGATTGCTGTTCTGTGTGTGTAATATATAATGTGCTCCCATTCCCCAAGTGTCTCCTTTGGATTCAGTTTTCCCTTTTGTGTTTTATGTTTTGTTTCCTGGACCTTTTGTAATGCAAAATAAATTGCTTCCATGTGTCCATCCTTCCGTGTCTGCATTTAAGCCCGCTAGAACCTTCAGCAGCGCTTCCTGAAAGATTTAAATGAGTGTATGTATATACTCGAGCCTGTACGTATACTTTTAACCCTGTGTGGATTAGAGAAAAATCCTAAATAAATTCAAATCTTATGCATGCAATTCTAATTTTATTTAAGTCATTAAAGATATATGCTGTACAGACATTTTACCCTTAAAAATAACAGCTCAAAGAAATAATTATAAAGCCAAAATTACTATGACATTCATGCCTATGATGAGTATATGTAACCTTCAAACCACAATTGTATCTCCGATGAGAATGAGAAAGTTTGAAATAAATGGCCTGTTTAGAAACATACAAGAAACAGAAGATTTTTGGACAACCAGCTTTTAAGTGTTCAGTCATACTGTACACATCATTTCCATGAGTCTTTCTGTGTGATATACGTCATGCTGGACTTACCGTTTACTCGAAGCTGCATGGTGCTTCTATTTTTGCCAGCAATGAAGGTGTACTCCCCAGCATCACTCCTGTAGGTCTCTGAGATGGTGAGGCGATGCAGCTTCCTGATGGTCACATAGTTAAATCTGTCTTCCATCGAGAACTGGATCTCCATACCATTCCTTAGCCAGTGACCCTCCACATCTTCTTCATTCACTTCAAACTCAAAGGTTGCACGGTGTTTCTCCAGAACCTAAGAGGGGATAGTGTAATATTTTTACATCTCTCTCTGTGTTGAAAATGTCATTGAATACAATCACCAAGCACCCAAAATTCTACTGTTCAAAGTTCCTTTGTATTGCACCTTTTTTTAAAAGGTGAGTGCAGTAAAACATTTGTGGGGGACTGACAAACCTGATAGGTTCATATGTTTGTTTGTTTGTTTTTATGGCCAATCGCTATTCTCCTTTTGACTTAAGGTCATTGCTTCCACTGAGAGAACAGAAATATATATATGTATATATTTACACACTGTTTCTACTGTATCTTTATGAGACTTCAAGGCATATTTCTAAATAACAAATAAAAGAGAAAGTCTGAAACTGAGGAAACAGATAAATAAGTAAATCTCAGGTTCACTATCTGTGAACTTAAACAACCTGTCTTTCCAAGCTAAAACATATAGCTGTACCTAACTGACACTAACTTCTCCACCAGACCTCTGTATTCTGCATTCCTGCGTAACTCCCGTGTATTTAAAAAAAAGAAATAGAGAAATGCAAATAAAAATTATACATTTTTATTTTATTTAACAGCTAATCGTCTTTAATCTTCAAACTGTGATTACCTGAAAGACACAAGCTTTATTCTGAAACATAATTAACTGAGCTTTAAAACCACCTCACCGTAATTTCCCGCTCAGGAGGTTCAGAGATCCGAATGTCGCGACCCTCCACAGTGAGCTGGGCCTTGGAGACACTTGATCCAGCTACGACTGAATATTCCCCAGCGTCAGACATTCGAACCGTCTGGATCACGAGGCGGTGAACATACTTCTCTGCAGTCACAATATACCTTTGGATACAAGGCAGAAGATATCCAACTCATGTTTAACCGTTAAAAGCTTTCATTATCTAAGGGAAGGAGAAGTTGGTTATAGTTATTTTCAGATTAAGCATGGCCAAGCTTTAACGAACACTGACAGACCTTTCCTCAGACATGTCCATCTCCTGACCATCCTTCATCCACATCACCTGGATGTTTGGCTCAGAAACCTCACACTCAAAAACTGCCTTCTTCTTCTCTGTGATCTTTATATCCTTGATCTTCTTGGTGAATTCAATCACACGAGCTGAAAAGAACGACATTTTCAGAGATGTTTCGTAGCATCTCTCACCACTTCTACAGACTGTCTCCTGCACGTTTCAGTGAAGCCCATGCACAGTAAACATGCTCAGCACCAGGTTACCTTCAACAAAGAGATTAGCAGTGGTGGCAGCAGAGCCGGCCACAAACTTGTACTCTCCCCCATCTCCAAAGTGAACGTTTCGGATGGTGAGGGAGTGTGTAAGCTGCCGACTGCGGACCTGGCATCTGTCCGATGACTTAACTTCCACGCCGTTCTTCAGCCATTTGTACGTGATGCCTTCACAGTTGACGGTGACCTCAAAGGTGATAGTGTCTCTCTCTTGAGCATTCAGGTCCTTCAGCATAGAGGTGATCAGAACAGCTGGAGGATAAAATTTGAGGGAAATACAAAAAGACATGTCTGACAAACTGACTTTACTTTTATACCTACATACTTTATACATACTGGTTTTTTTTGTATTTATTTTCTCTCTATTATTTCAGTTTTATGATTTCCTGTATCTGAGAGGAAGAAAATACAATAAAGGCCCAGGTTCCCTGATGTTCACAATCTAAGGACAAACTAGCACTTACTCTGAGGACAGAATAATAATATAGCTCAAATATATAGCTAGAATTGTGAAACTTTAAAGCTTAAAATATGTTCAATTAGGTGTTTATATAATTTAGAAATGATTTCAACCCCCCTTCTATTTTTATCATAAAGGCCATCATGTTGACAATAACGCCTCAGTATCTTTACATACCAACCTGAAATGTGGTTCAAAGTTTTATTTTTGAGTCTCACTCAGATGCAATATTTTCATATCATGTTATGGGATGTCATAATTCTTACGGTTGACGGTAAGCGTTGCAGACACTCGGTCGTTGCCACAAATGAAGGTGTACTCCGCAGAGTCGTCCCTGCTGGTGTTCATGATCTTAAGCTGATGGAGTTTTCCCTGAACAACAATCCTGAACTTCTCACTCATCTCAATCTCCACTCCATTCTTCAGCCAGGTGGATGGCACGTTGAAGTGGGAAACTTCACACTCAAATGTGGCCACTTGAGTCTCTGGTACCTCCACACTTTTCATGGGTTTAGTGACCTGCAGAGCTACATATAGTAAATCAGGTCACAAGACATTAATAAAAAATCAAGTAGTAGAGAATATTTAAAAAGATGACACAAATATTCTTCTGATCTCAAACACCATACACATCCTTTATTTTCTTCAATAAGTGGATGGACTGCTTTTCTACTCTACCTGAGCACTCAAAACCACCAATCCTATCTTGCCCAATGATATTAGGCATGTAAATCAGAGCAGCCAGCAACTGAACCATCAACGTGATTAGTAGATGACTACCTCCTGAGCTACAGGCACAGCCAGCATTTGTTTTAGTTTAGGTTGAAAAATGTGTCAGTAGCTGCTGCATTAATTAAATACAATTAATTAAATAAATAAAAATAAGTACAAAAAAATTAATAAATCTTAAAAGTGAATTTTTTAGGAGGATGAAATTTTACATACTACAAATAAAAAATAATAGCATTACATGCATACAGATTAAATTCATTCTTTTGACTTATAAGGGTACAACATATTAAAAGACATAGACTTTATTTAAAATTAAATCACATTTTAAACACTGTTAAAAAATGTTTTAGTAAAAACAAATGGGAACATTTGAAAATTATTTGAAATCAAATAACTTACTGTTCTAAATATTTTAGTCTTAGACCATGCTGTTTGTAAAATGTTGGTGTAAAAATTATATTCTGCAAAGCACTAAGAAAAATGCAAGACTTCACGTGCAGTTTGTCTTATAGTGTTACGTACCCTCCACGGTGAGCACGGCACTGCACTGCAAGTGTCCAACCACAGCCATGTACTCTCCTGCATCGCTGCTGTCCACGTTCTTCAGGATCAGTTTGTGTGCTTTCCTCTCAGACAGAATCTTGCACTTCTCACTTGACTTCAGCTCCAAACCTTTAAACATCCACCTAACAGGGATGTTGTCATGTGAGAGGCTCATCTCAAAGGAGGCTGTGCCATCCAACAGAGATGTCACATCTTTTATCTTCTTCACAATTTTGATTGCTGCAGGAGAAAAAAGTGGCAGATAAAGCACTCAAATTTGTAAGCAGTCAAGGGGGATGATGATACATGACAACATTGTGCACAGTTATTGGTTATGTGAATGCAGAATTTAAGGCTGATAAAGTCTGATACTCACTCTCTACATTGAGTCTGGCATTGGCAGAAAGTTTTCCAAGTTTGAATGAATAAACAGACTCGTCCTGTATGTTGCACTCCTTGACCTTCAGTGTTTGGACCACGCCACTAGAGATGATCTCGTACTTTTCACTGTTTTGCAGTTCCACCCCGTTCTTAATCCACTGGGATCCTTTCACATCTGGGTGTGTGAGCTCCAGCGTGAACACTGCTTCCTGGGTCTCCGTCACAGTCTGGTTCCTCAGAGTTTTCTTGATCTTCACCCCTGCATATAAATATAAAACTCTGCTAACATTAATTTTTACCCACAGAGGTGATTAATTAATTGTTAAAGCATTTTTAGTACTGTCAGGAGAGGTGGGACAGAAAGAGACTTAAGTCCCCCCGGGTTCCCTCTCATCACATTGAGAGTAAAAGGTCTTAACATCCAGCCTTGATGTTAAAAGTGATACAGAGTGCTAAATGGAGTCTATCTATATGTGCTTTTGCTAATAAATCATCTTTATTTTTAATCAAACATATAATCGCGATATAAGTCTAATTAAAATGTTGAATGAAAAAATGCAGTTTGAGTAATGAAAATTATTCTAATGTCTAGATATTTTCCAGCTTCAACCTTGGCAGATTAGTGTCTGTGTGTGGCTGCAAGAATGTGAAAGTGTAAGAAATGTGTCGCCAACCCATCATCAGACATGATTCTGAATGAGAGAAATGGTATTAAGTAGGTTGCAAGTGTGCCTCTCGCCCTAAGACAGCTGGGATAGGCTCCGCCCCCCCCCCCCCCCCCCCCCCCCCCCCCCCCCCCCCACC
>VVHJ01002435.1:0-12572 GCA_015107715.1 Tylochromis polylepis | reverse complement strand
GGCGGGGGTGGGCGCCCCCCCCCCCCCCCCCCCCCCGACCCTGAAACAGATAAGCGGTAGAGGATGGATGGATGGAGGTTGCAAGTGTTAAACACAGATTAACATGATGTGATTTTGCTGATGGTTAATCATGTTTAATTTCCTAATACTAATCAAAATACAATCAGGTATGTGTTTAACCGTTACACAAAATAAGAAAATACACTCTATGAGTGTGTATGGAGATGACCTCAGAGGTTGTGTGGGTGTGTGTATGTGAGAAGGATGGGAGGGGGAAGTGAGCGATCCGGAGGAGCCACTAATCTAAAAGAATGTCTGATTTTAATGTGCATGATTTAATAAAAGAAATTATATTGAGTATAAAGAGAAAAAGTGAGAAAACTATTCCTCTGTATTTGAACTAAAAAGAGATTATGTTAAAATTAATGTGTTAAGTTAGATAGAGAGAGGTGTAGTTGGACATCGGGTGATTAGATGTCAGTAACAGTGGTTGGATGTCACAGCCACCATTATTGAGGTGAAGATTTGGCTCTGGAATTCACACTTAGAAATTATAACAAGTAACGCCAGAGGAACAACCAATGCCAACACTGTGGGCTCACTAATTGGATTTATGATTTTTGACTTTTTCTCTGCTTATTTTTGCCGTTTTGGATCATAAATCCAAGAGGATTGGGATTTCCATTATTTCCGAATGGATGCAATGAATACAACTTCCAAGAACTTGGCTCCATTCCTATTGGATTATATCCACACAGAGATGAGTGTGTCTGTGCCCATTCTTTCCTCAATCCATCTCCTCTCAAAGATTCGAACAAAATCAGCATTAGCTCAGGATAGGTTAATTAGATAAGAATAATTAAAGTAATTTGATTCTGTAATGATTATTCTTATTTGATTTTGGCTTTTGCTTTGCTCTTGCTCGACTGCTTTAATAAAACATCTTGCATTCAAAAAGTTTCAAGTGCGGACATTCCCTTTTTAAACTTTTGTAAAACAGTAAAGGTAAAAATCTGAGGATTAATCCATATTAGTAAAAATAGCTCCTATTATTCTTAGTTTTACAAGCCACTAAGTTAATAAGGGTTCACATTTATTTATTTATTTTAATGAGAGGAGGCAGGGTAGTTAGTACTGGTAGAGAGATAGTTAGTACTGGACGAATCCCCTCACCCATGGGCTCCATCTAAACTCTGCACTGCCTACTGGGTAAAACCCATAGGATCAGAGATTAGGATTTTTTTAAACAGAGAGCTAATCCCGATTTCCAGTATTGGAGTACTGGTCCCATGGATCAACAGTACAAATCTAACACTTATTATAGTTACAGCTGTTACAAATATTCTGATAGTGAATCTGTCTGAGCAGAAACTATCATAAGAGTTTAAACAAACATTTACCAAGTCATTATTTTTTTTCTGACAAATGAACAGGACATTCCCTGATAAAAATAACCTTTAGAGCTGCATATAATATGCAATGCAGACAGACAAAATCTTTCAGTTTTCAGCACTCATACTGCTTTTTTTCCCACAAAAGGTTAATTTTTCAATTTTATTTCAATAACTACTTTTATTTTGATTGGCATATTTAATTTACCTCAGTATGTTCCCAATAAATGTCCTGTTTTATTTATCTTGGTTATGTGAACACTATGTGTGTGTGGTAGTGGGACGCTAGTACTTACCCTCCACCTTGAGATTAGCTGTAGTTTTGGAGTTGGCCACCTGGTAGGTATACTCTCCGACATCCTGTGGCCTGGTAATGATGATGATGAGGCGCCTGATGGCCCCATTCACCTCACTCACCACATTCTCATTGAAGTCAATGGGCTGGCCATCCTTTAGCCACTTACCCTCAGCATTGGCATTTGCAACTTCACACTCAAGCTCAGCAGTCTGAGACTCCGCCACTGTCACATCCTGCAGGGGCCGTGTAATGGCTCCACCTAATGGCAGCAGAAGGTAACAATTCTGTTCTACTTCTGACCACATGTTGTAATCACAGAAACAGCAAATGCCAACACGCACAATCTTCTGTCATAATGAAAAACAGCTGCTTTAAAATAATCCATATTTTTTGTAAAAGATGGGTATGGGTAGGTATAAATGTTAGCAATATGTAAAATGTGTACCAACAATTACGTAACAAATTATCATCTAGTGTGTGGATTTCCCTTATCTGGGGCAAGGTCACAGGAGCAGCAGTCTGAGAAGAAACAAACCTCCTTCTTCCCAACCACCTCCTCCGGCTCATCCAGGGTTACACCAGGGCATTCCCAGGCCAACTGAGAGACATAATCTCTCCAGCATGTCCCATGTCTACCCTGCCTCGAACACCTCACCCAGGAAACATCCTAATCAGATGCACGAACCACCTTACCTGGCTCCAATTTATGTGGAATGAGCCTGAGTCCCTCTCGAATAACTGAACTCCTATCTCTAAGCCTGAGCATAGCGGTCCTTCAAAGAAAACTAATTTCCGTGTCTTGTCTTTGAGATCTCATTCTCATTCTTTTGATCATTACTCAGAGCTCATGACCATAGAAGAGAGTAGGGATGTAGATCAACCAGGTTATTGACATCTTTGCTTTTACGCTCTCTCTTCACCACAATGGATGGGTACAGTGTCCACATCACTGCAGAGGCTGCACTAATGTTGCTCTCCGATGCATCCATTG
This sequence comes from Tylochromis polylepis, assembly GCA_015107715.1. Classification (NCBI taxonomy): domain Eukaryota; kingdom Metazoa; phylum Chordata; class Actinopteri; order Cichliformes; family Cichlidae; genus Tylochromis; species Tylochromis polylepis. Next base: position 9,892 of record VVHJ01002435.1, on the reverse strand, counting down.
CAGTATGAATGCGTGTGTGAATGTTAAGTAGGAAGCACTTAGAAACAGCTTAGAAAAAGTGCTTGTGCAAATGGGTGTGAATGGGTGAATGAACAAGTTGTGTAAAGCGCTTTGAGAAGAAAAGCACTATATAAGAACCAGTCCATTTACCATTTACTAATCCATCAGTCTCCTGCTTCCCTCTCCTCTCACTGTGCACAAGCCCAAGATTCTTAAAATCCTCCACAACAACTCATCTCTGGCCCAGAATGGGCACTCCAGCCACAACTTTTCCTGCTGAAACCATAGCCTTGGAGCTGCTAATTCTCATTCCTGGTGCTTCACATTCAGCTCCAGAACACTCCAGTATGAGCTGGACGCCACTTCCTTATTACATAAACAGAACCAAATGCCTCCGTTGTCTTCTGCTTATCCATCCCCCAAGGTACGTGATGGAATGCCTTCTCCTAATCCACAAAACACTTGTAGAATATGCTTGAATATTCTTGAGAGAATAAAAAACTTGTCCAGCTCTTTACGGTGAGGAATAAAACCACGTCGTTCCTCCTGAATCTGAGGTTCAACTAACTGATGGACTCTCTTGTCCAGTAATCTGGCAGGAGTGTGATCCCCTTTCTTGAAGACCACCCCACCCCAATGTGCCAGTGAGTCTTTTTTAAAATCAGTGATTGCATAAATGATTTCATCTGAATAAAGCGCATTCTATAATATCTTAAAATGTAGACATACCAGAGACAGTAAGCTTGGCACTGGATATCTTTTCACCAGCATGAAACATGTACTGGCCCTCCTCATCTTTCATGGTGTCAATGACTGTCAGACAGTGAACCTTTCCCTTGGACTCAATCTTGGATTTGGGTCCAGGTTTGATTTGCTGGTTCCTGAATGTCCAGACTGAGTCAATTCCAGGGTGAGAGACTTCAACATTAAACGTAACATTCTGGGACTCTGAACACACTTTGTCCTCCATGTGTTTCACAATGTGTACCTCTGTAAAAATGAAATGGTTAGAATAGGAAAGTGAAACTAGAACCTAAAAAGGTATCATGGTGAAAGTACAATGCTGTGAAAAAGTATTTGCACCCTTCATGATTTTTTTTTTGTTTTTTGCATTTTTCTTAGACTAATATTTCCAGTCAGCAAAATTTAGACCACATTACCTAAAGATAACTTGAGTAAATACAAAATGCATTTTTCAAATGATAATGTAATTTGTTAAGGGAAAATGGTATTTGAATTTACATGGCTTTATATGAAAAAGTAATTGTCCCTCTTGTTAAATCATGAATTAACTGATTAACCACATATTTTGGAAAGGCAAGTTCAATAGTCATACCCAGGGCTAATTTACCTGTTGACAAACTCCAAGAAGACACTGATTACTCTTCCAGGAGGTCACAAAAGAACTCAAAACAACCTCTAAAGAAATGCAGGCTTTCACTTGCCACAGTTAAAGTCAGTGTTCACGATTTAACGATAAGAAGCACTGCGCAAAAATGGCATCCAAGGGAGACATTGACTACAAAAACCAGAGTTGACCAAAAAAAAAAAATATAAGGCAGAAAACATTTGCCAAAAAAAATTTCGATGACACTTTGATTATGCACTCACACAGTGATCTGAAACATATCAGCAAGTCCACCTTTAAAAGGGTCAAAGAACAAAATAAAGGTTTTGGAGTCAGTCAAATCTAGTCAAAATCTGGACTCAAATCCTATTGCCATGCCTGATGTTTAAAGTCATGCCTGCATGACTTTAAACAGACCATTTATGTTCAAAAACCCTCCAACGTGGCAGAGTTAAAACAATTCTACAAAGAAGGCATACAAAATTCATACACAGTGATGTGAAAGATTCTATGTTTCATTGCAGTTCTTCCTGCCAAGAGTGGCCTAACCAGTTATTTGGTTAGGGTAGGCCTGATAGGTTTGGATAGCTTTTTCCCTTGATAAATAAAATCATCACTTAAAAACTTTAAAAACTTTTGTGTTTCTTAGGTTATCTTTGTCTAATATTAAAATTTGTTTAGTGATCTGAAATATTTAAATATGAGAAATGTGAAAAAGAAAATCCAAAAGGGGCCATATACTTTTTCACAGCACTAAAAATCTTTCTTACCTTCAACAGTCAGGCTACAGCTGGTGTCAACCTTGCCAACAACTAGTTTATAGTGACCCTGATCAGATGCATAGGTTCTGGTGAAGACCAGCCGCTGCTTTGCTCCCTTTGCCACCATGTGGATTCGGTCACTGGGTGTCAACAGTTTGTCATTATGGTACCATTTAACAGAGCTGATGTCCTGGGCAGAGATCTTAGCCTCCAGGACAGCCTTTGTGCCTTCAATAGAGGATACACCCTTCAGTGGCACTACAATGTCGATAGCTATAAGAAAGAGCAATAAAATGACAGTCAAAATTTACAATTTTTTTAAACCAAATATTTTTAACTTTAAATCCAAACCCAATTCTAACTCTTACTTTGAACACTGAGTTTTCCTGAGGTGGAGATGTCCTGGGCAGGAACCACAAAAGAGTACAAGGCAGCATCTTCTGTGCTGACATTCTCCACCAGCAGCTTGTGAACCATTTTGTCAATGACAATGTGGATACGTTCCGAGGCAGAAATGGCCTGGCCATTCTTCATCCAGGCTCCCTCAACATTCTCTTGGGAGAACCTGACCTCCAGCTGAGCAATATCACCCTCACAGACGATCAGATCAGTCAGGGGCTGCATCAGTGTCACTGGACGCACTGAAGGCAGAGAAACCCATTTCTTATTATATTTTACCATTACTACCAGGGACAGTAAAATATGCAATAAAATGTTAGAGAACAACCACCAGGTTGGGACAAGTGTTTTTTGACACCCCAAAAATACTAAGGTAAAAACATGCAATCAGAGAATTACCCATTGTGCAAATTACAAAAATGTTTCTCAACAGGTTAAAAGTTGTGAAACAAACAGAACGCTGTTGAACACTGATGAAAATTATCTTGTTTGCCAGCAGCAGTAACATAAACTTCACATTTTAAGCTTACATTTCATTTTTAGCGAGGCACTGGTCTTCAGGTCTCCACATACAAAGGTGTATTTTCCCTGGTCCTCTTTCCTGACATCCTTGACAGACAATGTGTGTCTTCCTCGACGTGAGGATATGATGTATTTATTGCTGGGTGAGAGAACTTTGTCTCCAAAGAGCCAGCTGCCCTCAGCATCTTCACGAGATAACTCGACCTCAAACTCGCCAACATAGGATTCTGGTACCTCAATGTTCTCCATGTGTTTGATGAGCTCGAGAGCAGCACCTGGATACAGAACAACATACCGAACCATTTTTTATGTAATTTACAGGAACAGGACTGTTCCTGTGGGTATTCTAGGTAAATTACCTTCCACGTGAAGCCTTGCACTCGTCCTGATGTTCTCATCATCTGAAATCTCACAGGTGTATTCTGCATCATCCCTCATTTCAATCATTAGCACAGACAGGAAGTGGACTTTTCTGTCAGAGTGCATTCTGTATTTGTCTCCTGAGAAGATCTCCATGTTATTCTTAAACCATTTGACTCTGACGAAAGGTTCATTGGTTTCACATTCAAAGGTCACCATGGTATCCTTCTCCTTGGCACTCGTATCCTCCAAGTTTTGGGTAAAGCTAACTACTGTCTTGGCTGCAACAGCGAAATGAAGAAGACAAAGACAAATCAAGACAAAGAAAATTTAGCATGGTGCAGAAAGGATGTTAGATAAACTTGCTTTACCTTGTACAAGCAGGAAGGCATGACTTGAGGACTCCCCAGCGATATTAATGGCCTTAACCATGATGCTAGCAGAATCTTGTGCTGTGACCTCTCTTATGACCAGTTCACATAAATGGTCCTCAGGCCAGTACCAGTAAATACGGTCAGACTTTTCCAGCTGAATGCCATTCTTGAACCACTGACATTCAGGTTCTGGTCTACCAACTACTCTGACTCTGAAACGAACCTCGTCCATTGGAGCAACAGTCTTGCTTGCAATGCGTTCCAGGATCTTGGGTGCTTCCATGCTGGGAGAGAGCAGGACCCGTTCAGGTTTTATTGTGGGTATAGTGACTTTACCCTGTTCCTCCATCTTCTTCCTTTCAGCTTCTTCTTTCTCTTTCATGTGATGGAGCAGCTCCTCTTTAGTCTTCCTCAATAGATCTTCATAGGAGTCATCCCTCCTGCGAGACTTAAGCTCTACAGCAGAGATAGACTCATAGAAACCCTCCTCTGTTCTGCGCTTGAACTTGCTCTTCAGTTCTTCAGACTCCTCTGAAGTTTTCTCATGAACAACTCTTTGTGTCTTACGCAGCTTAACAACTTCCCTGTCTTGTGAAGCCTCACTAGGTCGGTCCATCTTCACAATATCAAATCCAATCTTGCCAGGCTCATGTGTAGCCTCTGCAAGTTTTGGTTCTGGTGCACGACGCAGGACAGATCTAAAGTCTTCCTTCTGCTGGATCTCTAGCTTTACTGTGTGCTCAGCTGTTCCTAAAGGATTGTCAGCAACCACCCTAACCTCTCCTGAGTCATAGGACTTGATGTCAACAATCTCTAAATAGTAAATACCATCATAACGAAGTCTGTATCTCTTGCTTTTGCGGATGAGTTGTCCGTTGAGGTACCAATTAACCTTTGGTGCTGGATAACCAGTCACTCTGCAGCGGAATCGTGCAATGTCGCCTTCCAGCACTCTTGCTGGTTCAGGAAGCAAGACAATATCAGGTTTTGTCTTTTCAGATTCTTCATCAGTGCCGACTCCTGCAGGTCCTCCCTCATGAGCCATGCGCTCAATCTCATCCATCCTATGTGCTCCCTTCCTGCCTTCAGGAAGTTGTGTTTCCTCAACAAGTCCCTTCTCATCCTTGACAATCAGGGTGGCTGAGGTCTGGTCAACTCCAAATTTGTTTGTGGCTCTGCAAGTAATAACACCGCTGTCCCTAGCATAAGCGACTTCATAATCAAGGCTGCAGTATCCAAATTCATTGACCATATGCAACCTGTTAGCAGCAGCCAGAGGTTTGCCGTCATGCAGCCACTCCACTACCATAGTGGGGTCACCAATAGGAGTCAGTCTACACTCAAAGTGAGCTGGTCCAGAACACTTCATTCTGATAGATGTCAACTTCTTCTTGAATTGTGGTTTCTGTTGCTTCTCTTTGTCATAAAGATCACCCTCCTCCCACTGCTCTTGACCATATCGCAAATGAAGCGGCTCCAACTCGGGCGCTGCAATCTCTTTAGCTTTGTAGGTTCCTTTAGGAATAATGAGCTTTCTCTCAATTTGAGGGGCAGCAAAGTCCACCTCAACATTGACTCTGCAGCGAGTGGTGTCTCTACCAGCCTTGTTGATGGCTGTAGCAGTGTACCAGGCACTGTCTGAGCCTGAAGCAGATAGAATCTGGAATTTGGCGTCTCCTTTGGTGCCATCAATCCTGAAAAAGTAAAAGGCCACATATACTGAACAGAGCATTTTTATACTGCTCTAAAAATAAAATATAAAATACTAGATATTACATACTTTATATGTGGATGCTTGTGTGGGGTGATAATGTCACTGTTTTTCAGCCACACAATGTCTGGCAGGGGGTTTCCAATGGCTTTGACAGCCAACTCAACTAGAGTGCCCTGCTTTACAGTGATGTTTTTCAGCTTTTCAACAAATTGAGGACGTGCCAGGGTTTCTTGAGCTATAGATGGCAAAAAACAAAACAAAAAAAACAACACAATGTCTAACAATATGATCTTTTTTATAGCTAAAAATAAATTATTAGTTCAAGAATGCTGTATATCACTCACCATCAACAGTAAGAGTTACAGTGAGAGACGCCCGTCCAGCTCTGTTCTGAGCAACAGCCGTCCACTCCCCAGAATCTTGTGGCATGGCTGGGACAATGATCAGGGACTGAGTACCATCCTCTTTAATCACTATCTTGTGTGTGTTATCATTGACCACTTGTTGTCCTGGGAAAAGAAGGGTAAAATGATTTGACTGAGAGGCTGAATTAGAAAACAAAGGTAGGCGTCAAGAAATTTTTTTCTGCTACCCTTTCTGTTCTTACCATTGTGGAACCAGTATGTGTCAGGCATTGGCCTGCCAACGACTTTCAAATCAAATCTGGCAGTTTGCCCCTCAGAACATTTTATTGAGGAGGGCTTCATGACAAATACAGGTTTGTATAGTCTTTCGAGCTGAGCCTCATCTGTTTCGTCAAATCGACGGGCCGGAGAACGTCGAGGAGATCGGCTGGAAGAACGCCCTGGGGAGCGGCTCAGAGAACGAGGAGATGTAGATCTGAGAAAGAAGCAGTGTCATCATTTGACATGGTTGCAGTTAAACAAAACAAATTTTAATTTAAAAAAGTGGATAGAAGCTTTGAAAGCTTTCAATCTGATATTGTGTGCTTGTTAAAAGTGTGTGTATTATGAGTGTATTATTAAAGCACCACTGTTAGTCTGCTAGTCACCAATATTGTCTGCCTTTTTTTAAGAGCTCCTTAGCACCATTACCAAAAAACAACAAAGAAATGATTAAGATAAGCCAAAACATCTTTTGTCCAATTCTCACAGTGATATTTGATTTTCTTAATCTCATTTTTAATTGTGCCATCGTTAAATTATACCTTATCCTCTGTACTGCTGGCTGTGGTGTGTATCTCTGAGGTGTTACAGCTTCGGATGACTCCACATAAAGCTTTCCAGAGCTGACTGCATTTCCCTTCATATTTGTGGCAAAAGCAGTGTACACGCCTTCATCCTCTGGTAGCACCACAGGCAGACGAAGACTGGCTCGCCCATCTTGAAGAACTTCAATTTGGTAACGCCCACCAGGCCTGATGCGCTGGCCATCTTTGTACCAGGCAATCTGACACAAGATGACAGTAGTTCAACAAAGTTGGCTAAATGCTATAAAACTGTGAGACTGCGATGACTTGACAGAAAGCATGGAACATAACTGTTTGTTGTAGTGTCCAATAATCACGATTTAAATGTTTGGCTTTTAAGCAAGGCTGGAATGGTATTTGCAAAATAATAAATAAAAGAAGCCACGAAGGCCAAAAACCTATATTTCTTGGCCTTGTTGACAAAATTTGGAAAACCTAATTATTTATTATGAAGCATCACTCTGATATACCCAGCTTTGGTTTGGATGAGTGAAAGTTGTTTCACTATATTTAAGATAAGATTTTTATATTTGGAATGTGTCTCAATACCTTTGGCAGTGGTTTTCCCTCCATCTTGCAGTGGAAAGTGACTCCCGCTCCCTCCATGATCCTGTAGTTTTTCACTGGTGTGTCAAAGGCTGGCTGCACTGCCTCCTCATCTGCTATAGTCACTACCAGCTCTCCGTCCTCTGCCACAAGCTCTTTGTAAGTCATTCTCATGATACACAGTTCAATCTTCTGTATTATCCTCTCTTCAAAGGCTGAAATGAGGAATTCCTGCAAAAATGATGAACATTAATTATGAACGGTAGATTGAGATCTGTTATCACAGCACTGCAAATGTTTATAGCGCAACTACCGTTTCTGAGACAAAGCTCATCGGGGTTATTGTCCTCCTCTGTTCCAGTTCATACTGACTCGTGACCACAGAGGGTTCCTGAACCACTGATGTAGTCACTTCAGTTTTATATGTTACATCATGCTGCTTCATATATGCTTCATATTCCTCTGTAAACACACATACAGATACGCAAATAAAGCCAGCCACGTCTTTTCAAAGTGATTTTTAAAGAAAGTTTTAAGTGCAAACAACAAACAACAGGATGCCAATACCTTCCTCCAACAGGCTGGTGGAAGCTGAAGCTTCTCCGTTGGGATTTTTAGCAAAGATGGAGTATTCGCCAGCATCATCAGCAAAGGTCATTGAGATCTCCAGTTTACATTCTCCAGTTTCCTTGTAGGCAACTTTGTATCTGATATGAAAACCAAAACAAGCTAGTGCTCCATTGTCACAGCCTGATTTCAAGGCTCAATAACAAATTGTTCTACTTTAATATTCGGTTTGCCACTGCCATTACTCACAAAGTAAAGTGGATTTTTATTTAAAAAAAAAAAAAGATGTGTTAGAGAATGTACAAAGACAATGATAGCTGGCTCAAGTTAAGCAAATCCACAAAAAACATTGGCCAGTGATGTAAATATGTCTTTTCAAAGACATTAACCTGCTTAACTTTGCAATAACATGGTCATCAGAGGACCACTGTTAAAAGGACCTCATAAAGAAAATAACTGAACTGGTAAATACAGGTAAGTTACCTACATGTCAGTGAAGATAATTATCACAGCTGTGGAAATTATTAAGGTCTAGGATATCTGAAACTTTGCAAACATTACAAAAAAGCTGACTCATAATGGAGCAGGACTATAATTGTTCCTGTTTCTTCTACAGATAGCAGATGAAATGTCAGACATATCATACATATCATAATTTTTATTGACATGTTAGTACATATTGTTAGCTAACACAACAGGAGAAATAAAGAGCTGGGAATGAAAATTGATCCTGTTTATAATCCTGTCTGTGCATTTTCATTTTCATACATCAATGTAAGCTGGCTTGAAGCCCTTAGGGAAAATATCTCTAACTTAGCATGGGATCATTTGCTATTATCTCGTTATATTTTACTTAAAAAATATCCATCCTGTACAGGGGGGAAACAATTATTTGATCCGCTGCCGAATTTTTAAGTTTGCTCCTTTACAAAGAAAGTCTTTAAGGTAGTTTCAATTTGATGGAGAGGAAGAACATCAACCAAAAATTCATAAAAAACACATGACATAAACGTTATAAACTGATTTGAATGTCAGTTAATGAAATATGTATTTGATCCCGTGAATTCCAACCAGAATGCTGTCTCCCAGATTTGCAATCAGATCAATTAATTACAGTTGCTACCATTCCAACCTCTCAAACACCACAGGGAAGATCAAAAGAGCTGTTAAAGGAAGTCAGGGACATTTTCAAACAGAATCAGAATCAGAATACTTTATTAATCCGTAAGTAAATTATGTAAAAGACAGAAAAAAAACACAAGAAATGTTGAAGTAAGGAGTGCAGTCCCGTTGCTCAAGATGGTACTTGTATAGGCCCATCTTAAGATTGCCAGTGAAAATCTGAACAATTCAATGAAGGCTTGGGATTAAGTACTGTGGTCAGGTGAAACCAAAATTGAACTCTTTGGCATCAACTTGACCCATTGTGTTTGGAGGAAGACCCAAAGAATGCCATTCCCCCAGTCAAGCATGGAGGTAGAAACATTATGCTTTGGGGCTCTTTTTCTTCTAAGGGCACAGTACAACTTGAGGGGCCACTGGGGCTGTGCAAAGTAAAATCTTGGACGAGGGCCTCATTCGCTCAGCTAGAATGCTGAAGATGGGTCAAGGATAGATCTTCCAACACGACAGTGACTCAGAACATACCACCACAGCAACCAAAGGAGTGGCTAAAGAAGAAGTACATTAAACTCATGGAGTGGCCCAGTCAGTCTCCAGACCTCAATCCTATAGAAAATCTGTGTAGGAAGCTGAACCACCATTCAAGATGTCCAAAGGATTTAGAGTTTCTACGAAGAGCAGTGGGCCAAAATCCCTCCTGAAATATATATAACCCGGTGAACAAGAAATGTCCAACCATTGTGCTCGCCAACAAGGGTTTCTCTACCAAGTACTAAAATATGCTTTGCTTGGTGATCAAATACTTATTTCACTCAATGACATGTAAATCAGTTAATAACTATTATGTATTTTTTGTCACGATCCTGGGTCTTTTGACCCAGCATTTTGAGTTTATTTATATTTATGGCTTATGTTTAGTTCTTAGGTTTTCTAAGTTCTTTTCCTTTATGCCTAGGTTGCTTGTTAGTT
>VVHJ01002433.1:16626-50644 GCA_015107715.1 Tylochromis polylepis | reverse complement strand
ACACACACACACACACACACACACACACACACACACACACACACATATATATATATATATATATATATAGAGAGAGAGAGTTAAAACAATTTTTTTGTTTACTATTAAAATTAAAGTATTATTATTTATTGTACAGTTTTAGGATTTAAATGTTTAGCTTCGAGTGGAAGTGGCCTAATTGAAAATTGCTAGTAAAATGTATTGAAAAGTAAAATTAGGTAGGCATAATAATGACGTCATGTTATATATGAACATTAACTAAACGCGAATGTTGATACATTAAAAACAGATGAGACTAAATATAGTTTCTGTTTCCTGTTTCTGATAGTGTCTGCGTCTTATTAAATTCGCAATAAATTGGATCATCAGCTTAATATATTTCTTCTTCAGCAAACATAAATTAGCAGCTTGCAAATGTAAACACTTTAATCTCTGCCAGGCTTATATATTATGTATATTATTAACCCGGGGCCTAATTTTTTTTCTTGTCCGCATTAGGTGATCAATTTATATTAATTTAAACACAAATCGTAAAACGTGTTTCTCCAGAAATGTGTATCAATGTCAGATTAGATGAGCCATGTTTTTGTCACGAAGGAAACTTTTATTAATATTTGATGATTTTCTCCTTTGGCATTTTCGTCCATGTGCATTTTTATACAATTACCATCCTCAGAGTAACTCGCTCCAGTGGACTGTGTACTCACTGCTGTCATGCTCGTCCTGCTCTGTCTCCTGCCGGTCTGCAGAGCGGGTTTGCCCCAGGTTGCCGAACACCTCCACCTGGATACCGGAGTCCGTCAGCCGGTCTTGCACATTCAGTGAGTTGAGGTACGCCATCCTCTCCTCGCTCTCCGACAGGCAGGAGCTGATGGGGCTTGGAGTATCTCTGCCCGCCAGCATGCAGGAGGGCGGTGAGTGAGAACGGAAAGATTTATTCGATAGAGCTCCAGGCTGTGAGAGCGCACCAGAGATACCGAAGCAGGAGATCAGCTGTAGCTGGTGCTGCTGAGATTGTTGTTGGAGCTCTAACTTCAGAATGTCCTTCACAGAAAAAGGCGTGGAGGACGAACCTATGACCGGACTAGGAATCATTATTACCACCAAGAAAGAGATGGGAAAATACACCGATCAGCAGTCCAAGAACGGGACCGATTCGCCTCCGGACGCGCAAAAGAAGAAAATAAGGCGTGCGTAAACCCAAGGAACAGCCGCGCTCTGTTGTTTTTGCATACACACCGAAGACGACTGACTTTCTCTCAGCTGTGACATCCCTATTAGTTGCATATGCGTCTGTGGCTGGATGGCTGAGAGAGAAAGAGAAAGGTCGATCCTGTTTGGTTGGCTGAATTCAGTTATCTAGAGAGAGAGGGTCAGCCAAGATGCTGTCCTCTCCCTCTCAGTGACGTTCTGAAGCGGGGGAGGGATTGGTAGGGTCTCTCTCTCGCGCTCTCTCTCTCGTTCACTCTTCCTCCCCCCTTTCCCCTCTCCGTTCTATTTAGGTGTAGCCTACATATGTCAGGAAGTTATCCCTAATTTATGAAATAATATTGATGCCATCGGCTGCACTGAAAATGTGTAATATTCTTAAAGGTAAGGGACTTTTTAAGTCATGCTTTAAATTTTTCTAATAAACTGCGCCAACGCTGTCACACAATTGTACAAAAAATAATTACGCAAAGCATATTATGTTGTATGGTTTAATACAAATAGCCTACAAAAAATACTTAACTTGGCAGAACCAATATTTATTTATTTTTAAAGAATTTTGATTATTTAATGGACGGTCCCACAACATCGTAGATTTGGCGATTTTTAAGATTAGGCCTATCTTTTTTTCCCCTCTCGGCAATTCCTGGATAAGATCATATAACGAGAGTGTGGGAAATGAGATAAATCTGGCAACCGTGAGAGGCATAAAGAATGCTCAGCGCTTAATGGTTGGCTATGAATTATTTATGGCTTGTTTGTTTGTGAAAGTTTTAGGATGATTTGGCCACGAAAATTTGGCAACAATAATAGTTCCTCTTGACACTGGTAACAAAAAGCAAAAGCCTTTTTTGAATAAATAAATAAATTATCATCTTCAAGTGCTACAAGGAAAGGACATATTATATTATATTATATTATATTATATTACACTGAGCTTTCATTTTAATTTTACCTTTGCGCTTAAGGGATAAACGTGCTGAAACGGGACACCTCTCTTCTGGTCGACTATCTTTGGCCAGGTCCAGGCGCCAGGGTTTGAGGGCCCATTGCTCTCAAACCGTGTGGAAAGAAAAGAAAAGCATGTCCACATAATCTCATCCGCTCACCATCATTAAGGCACTGTTTGGAAATGGATAGCGTCACCCCCTCCCATGGAGATGCACGTCTTTTCAAAAAAAGGCCGGTTTAAGTGAAGTAGTTTAAGTCAAGTGCTGAACTGAATCTGAAAAAAAGAAAAGAAAAGCTTTTAGGCCACAGTAACTGTCTGTGCGCTCTGCAAAAATATAGTGGTCACTTAGGGCTGCTTGGACGCAAATTTAAACATTAAATAATTTATCAAGATTTACTAATAAGGAAAAGTCATTTCCACACAGTGGAAGTTTGTGCGAGTTAGGCGGAATTTATGTGATAGAATTAGCTCGTAAAGCAACCCAAAGGGCAGTAAATCTGGCCATTTTGTTTCCCAAATATTTACCCATTCCTTTTTAATGAGTGCAATGATTCAATCAAACATACCAAACATAGAAATAAATGCGTAATAGCGGTGTGGGTTTTTGTTGTTGTTGTTGTTTTGTTTAAAGTGTTTAGGAGAAAATTATTAATACCCTAAAAGGGACTACGTGGTTGAAAATTAATTGTATACACGGGTCCGAGCAGAGTCTCCACGCTTTCGACCTTGAGTGCGCAGGGCCTCTCAAGCCCCCAACTGACCATCATCACGGGCTTCGCGTGCCACCGGCAGCCCAAAAGTGGCCAAGTAAAGACTCGTGTTTACGGAGCGGAAGAGTCTGTTTCCTGCCTTTAACAAAACCCAGACTCCCAGAGAGTGTCAAGGAGCTACTCGTTGGTGAATGCGACTCCCCAATACATCATCTTCATTTCTGAATCGTCTTGATAGCCTCGCTAAGGTCGGGTCCACAGCAGAGGTCAGAGCGGATACAGGCTGCAGAGGCCTAAGCGTTTAAAAAAAAAAAAAAAATTAAAGGGATTTTGAAAAATAACTTTTAAAAAAGGATTTGCTTTCTGCCTGCTTTCTGCCTCTGGGAGTCAAATTTCAATCACTCGGCACAATTCACTTTCTGGTGAGTTCTTCAAAGTTAGTGTTTTGCCAAGCAGCGCTTAACGTGTCTCTTCTTGTTTCCCTCCTTATCGCCATATTTCTGGCAGTCTAACGTATACTGAAGCAGGGCTTCGGTTCAGAGCGGCATCAGAGGGGCAGGTGTACAGTACACCACTGAGATACAGGGTTGTTCTCCAAGCACAGAGCACAGAACAGACGAAATGACGACATTTATCATTCATCTCTGCTGGGGTTTTGTGTCTGATTGGTTGATGCAAACAGCTGTTTATTTATTAAAGAACGAATGTTTGATATTATGACTTGACAGAGTTGTGTAGAGGAGCACTTGTAGAGGAGCACTCCTTCTACAGTGGAGGTTATTATTAACAGGCTCTACCAACAGCCTGTGTGTGTGACAAGGAACTCAAGTGTGACTATCCATTTGTCTTAAAGTGCTCTTAATCAGCCAATAACAACAATAGATTGCTACTTTAGGAAAATAGATCAGCTCAAGTGTTTTCCCCAACGTCCAACAAGTCCAACAGGATTATTTAACTGGGTGTGATGGCTTTCCCCAACATCTTGCATTAGAGCATGTAATATGTAAATAACAAGGCTGTGCATTAAAAAAAAACTTGAAAAGGTTATGAGAGCAGATACAGAGTGTGTCCGCCTCATGTAGCTCATAATGAACTTTCCGTTTTCCTTTAATTTCATGGTCAACAGAAAGAATGGCAGTGGACCAAACCGTTGTGTGGCAGTAATGTCTCAGTTCTTCTGGGTCCCGGAAGGTGAGTCTTATCAGCAACCCATGTGATGGTGTCAGTAGCCAGGACCCAGACTGTGCTATTGTGCCCCTGCCTGGGGCCGAGTGACGGATGACAGCACCTTCTCATTGGAGGAAATGAGGAGGCTAAAGGCGAGCCCATGCAGGGCCAGATTTTTCAGAAAAAACCCTGTTCTCACCCACTTACTTTGGACTCTGATAGAGCCATATAGTCCACAATGGCAGTCCTATGCTAATAGTTAACACTCCCTCAGGGCTTATTGTGTTAACCAGGTTAGGAAAAAAGATACCCTAATTAGCTGGTTTGTTTGAAAGACTGTGAGAGGGTGATTTGTTTGAGAACTGACACCTTGTTCTGCGTATCACAGTTCTAACTTAGAGACCATGAAAAGAGGAAGTGAGGTCAGGCCAGTCTGGATCCCCTGCCCTTTGCCCTCCCTTGGGCCTCATAAATTAGGCTGCTGTAATTCCCTCCCAGACGGCCTTGCCCCAGCAGGTGTGTGTTTGTATATATGAGTGCTAACAGGGGGGATGTAAGGGTTGTAATATCTATGATCTACGGTGTTGGGAATGTAGTTTGGGAGGAAACAAGCAACCTAAATATGCTTATCCTCTCTGCTGCCACGCAGTCAATGTAGATAAAGACAGTGCGGGGAGGCAGGCTTTCAAATGAGAGGATGTGTGTGCCTCTAGCTGCTTATATACGCTGTCCCACTTGGCCAGAGCTGGTGAAATTTTTTTTTTTTAAAATTATCAAAAGGTTGAATCAAGTTCAGCTTGCTGCTGGAGGAACTCTCTCTAACTTGCTGAATCAGTAACAGCTCTCTTGGGAAGGACAATGTTACCATAAAATAAAAGTATGCGTGCATCCTGGCTTCCAGAGGTAAACATCCTTGAGAGAAAATATTAGTGTCTGTCCAGCAACCACGGTGGTATTTCTATCAAAGTGACAGACTGTTTTGGCAAATATCTGACTAGTTATCAATAAAGTCCCATTTTTGTAAATACTAACTGTATAAAATATCTAACAATGCAGCTTCAGCACACAGCGGGTTTTGGCAATGCTGATGCTCAGATTAACCATTAGGATCAAAGCTGACCAGGCCTTCAATTGGACAGCTTTGCTACAAGCCCCAGCGCTGGCAGGCATCCATCCTCATATATGAAGATACAGAGTCCCACATCTGTAGCTGACCCTGAACTTTGACCTCCTTGCGAAATGGAGAATGAAATCAGACGATCTCCCCATCTGGATTCAAAATATACAACATAATTCGAAGCCATTAAAGATAAAGTTTAGCTTCTTTGTCACTTATCATTTTTGTGTCATTTTACCTAATGCAGACAAAAAATCAAGTAGTTTGGGTTAAAAAAAATTTAAAAAAAAAATGTCTTCCACTTCCTGTCTTTGTGTCTTAGCATGCATATTTGTATAAAGCCAAAGTGCCTGAGTTGGTCAAAAGACAAAATCAATCAAGCAGAACAACACAACGTAGACCTTGTGTTTGAGGTTCCACCCAGCTTGAAGGCCACATCAGTGAAAAACAATGAGACACAACCATTTGTAATATTCCTTCAAAGTCCAAATGCAGTCCTGTTAAAAAGTACACCCAATGATTCAATAGCTTGTAGAGCTACCTTTAGAAGCAGTAACTTGAAGTAATCATTTTGTGTTTAACTTTATCAGTCTCTCACATCGCTAAGAAGGAATTTTGGCCCACTCTTCTTTATAATATTGCTTCAGTTCATGCTTGTGGGCATTCATTTATGCATAGCTCTTAAGATCCCTCTATTTCATTCAGGTCGAAGTCTGGACTTTGACTGGGCCACTGCAACACCTTGATTCGTTTTTTCTTTTTCATCCATTCTGCTATAGATTTGCTGCTGTGCCGGGAATCACTGACTTGTTGTATGACCCAGTTTCAGCCAAGCGCTAGCTTTTAGACAGATGGCCTCACATTTGTTTCTACAATACTTTGGCATTCAAAGGGGTCTATTGTCAACTCAATGGCTGCAAGCTCCAAATTTGTAAACCAAAGCCGTTCTGCAAATGTCCTTTTTTAGAAAGAAGAGGAAACTCTTCCAAACAAGCCTTACACATTCAGTCTTTTCATAATTGTACTGTCTTGAACTTTAATGCTAACTGAGGCCTGTGGAGTCTGAGATGTAGCTCTCCAGTTTTTCTGTACTTTCTCTGAATGTTTCACAGGACTGCATACTGCCCTGTGTACACTTTCTTATTCACTGTATGTGAACATAACATACCAACTTATAAATACAGTTACTCAAGCAAAACAGCTAAGGAATTTTAATGGTTTGTTTTAATTTAACTCTGTATTTTTGGAAACATTTGATTACTTAACACAAATTTCAGGAGAAGACTGATGCTGTCATGTAAAATAAATATAGGACTTCCTGCATGTTATTATCTGTTTCCAGCAGTTGTGTTAAGCTAACTGCTGGCAGTTTGCCCTTTTCTGTGTTGTACAGGTGCAAGAGGACTATATATCTTCTCATCCAGCTGAAACATGGTCCCTATAGCGCTTAGGTGTTCTTTTATTTTGCATGAGTGGCACATGCAGTCTTATATTGTCAGGCTTCTTCCAATGGTGTGTAGCCCTTATCTCAGTGAGTTTACTTTTTGCCTCCATGTTTTTAACTGTGGAAACAATGCGCTTCCAGCTGTGAGATCCATATTTTTGAATTTGTGGAACATACAGACCCCATCCAAGGCGATGTTAGGCATGAGATGTCTGAGATTTTGCATCTTCCAATATAATTCAACTGAGGTTGCACTTGGATGTATTCTTGGTGCATACTAATTCAGTGAATCCAGTTGTAGCCTGTCATCTTTTGTCAGCAGGGTAGAAATCTGCATGCACATTTTCAAAAAAAGAAAAAAAAAAGAAGCAGATTTCATGTCGTGATATCAAATGGAGCACAAAAGACATTTGCAACCTAAACTTGCACAGACATACGCTCATGCACTCTGGTTGGAATGTAGTCTGACACAGAGATTACTGATATCTATTACTGCATGCACGGTCCGTCAGTCACTGATCTACACAGAGAGCAACAGGGAGGTCCTGTGCTCTTTGTTGTTGCTGTGTCTAGTTCCTTGTTAGAGAATTGATGACACTGTCTTTAGAAAACAAACAAGGTGGGAAGCTAAAAAGGTGGTCACTCACCACAGCTCTCTGACCCAGAGACACTGGGGCCAGAGCAACATGTGAACGGCGCTGAAACTTCCCCCTAGGAATGCACAGCGGTGTGTGCGCACACGCTCTTGTTTGTGTTTCAGTGATACCACAGCTGGAATGTGACTGTCTTGTGCCTGAATGTGTGCCTTTGTGTGTTTTAGTGTTAGCTTCCTATAAGCAGCGCTGATAACCTGCATGCAAAATTTTAAAGAGAAACAAAACTCCATTCCCACTTTGCCTTTTTGGTCATATGTTACTCTGCTGGATGCCAAAACAAACGTTCCGCGTTTCATTCTCAGGGAAATGCAGAGAAAGTGCCAGTGAATGTTGGGCTGAGTAATTGATCGATCTAGCTGTGACACACTCTCTTTAGAGAAACTGTCTTGCCAGAGGCTACTTCTGTCACTCCCTGCTCTGACTCACGCTTCACATCACAGCCCAGATCACGGCCCTGGGCCTCCTCTGTATGCACACACTGAGCCCCGCCCCAGGCCTCCAAGCCTTGTTCTGGGAGCTCAAATCCCATAATTGCAGGACTGACAGTGATAGCTAACATACGAGACACCCTCACCTGGTTGGAAAGAATGAAAACATCTACTGTCAGCGTGAAGTGAGGAGATGAGTGGGGGTGGGACCAAGTGGTGGGGAAAGTTAGCAACATGTGGGACAAAACACTGGGGAAAATAGTAACTGGGTGTTGTGTGATAGCAAGCACTAGGATTACCTAGCACTTTGGCTAGGTCTGTTTTTGTAAGGGGTTCATAAGGCTTAACCAAAGATATATAAATGGTTAAATAATGATTTGTCCATGGCTGAAAGATCAGAAGTTAGACTTTGTTGCTAGTTATTGTTATTATTTTATTTTATTTTTTTTAGGAGGGGTGGGGTGGGGGGTGCAGATTGTGAAAATACATTTGACAAATGTGTATGCTCCAAAAACATTACTTCACATTCACACTTAATTAATCTAACAGCCATGCATTTGTATTAGGAGGAATACTTACAGTGTCACAGAAAGTTGATTCAGTTTCTCTGGATGCAAGAATCCAGAGAAATACGTGGGAATTGTCTTGAGCATGGAGCAAGACAATACCCACAGTGCTTATTGTACCCACAAAAGCACAAGGACAGCATGCAAACTAAAACACAGTAAGGCCTCTGCAAGTTCAAATCTAGAATCCTTCTCGATGTGAAGAGACAGAGCTAACCACTGCTCCACCTAAAAGGTTGTCTGTAGCAGTGCTTCTCTCATAAAGCACAAATGCCTTGAATGGATGGGTTCCACAATCAGTTTTTAAAGCATTTTTTTCTGGTTAACTGTAGGAACCGAAGCAATATTTAAAAACAATATCAGTATATTATCATCTTATAGCAATATATATTTAAAAATATTTACACCTGTGTACATATTTAGCATATGATTTAATGATAACATTACATTTCTGCTGCTTGTATTTAATCCTGTTCTGTTTTCATGGTCTCCACTAAATACTGGGAGAAAAAAAATCATCTATAACAATTACATGTTCTATTATGCCCATTGTCAACTCTGTCTGTCTTCTGTTTAGTGCTGGGCAAATATTTTGCAACAGATTTGTAAGAACCTCTTACTGAAGATGTCATCCAGCTTAAGCTAAAATCAAGGCAGATGGGCCTGGGACTGAATAAAAAGAGCAAAGGTGCAGGAGCAAAACAAAGAAAAAAGAAGAAATAGTGTCGTATGACAGTTCTCAGTGCATTTATCACTATAAGTGAGCTGCTTCAGATTTGGTGGTGTCATTTGAGCCATTGGAAGTATAGAAATATAATAAGCACAGTCTTAACTACACTGGCTTGGTCCATGTGGTGTCCTCTACTTTATCTGACTGAAACTTTAACAGCAATTAACAACTTATAACTTCTCCTTGCAATAAGATTACCACCAGAACTGGTTTGTCACAAAATATTAAAGAAATAATGCTTGGGATATCTTCATGTTACATCTTGTTACAAATGTAGTAGGGATGCCTTTGCAAAAAGGCTAAAATGCACACTTGTTAATGTGAGAAGAGAAATATTCCTAATCTGGAATTGAATGTTAAAAAAATAGCCTTGAAAGAGGATTTACACATTATAATCCTTAGTTTAGCAAGACCTATACTTTATAAAATAACACAGTTCTTTAAAATATCTTTTGTGCAAATTATTGCACATCGCAAATTATTATCCAGGACATGTAAGTATGATTTTTATGTTGTCCATGGAGAAAGTGGAGCTAAATTGTACTGTGTACTGTAATCAGCATTTTAAACTATAACAGTCCATCAGTGCATAATAATCTGATTGCATTCTTCATGTGTTAAATTTAATCTTCACAACCACTTTAAATTATATATGTTAAAAATGGCTTCCAGGTAATAAAGTAGAAAAAAGAAAATAATTTATTTTAAAAAATGTAAGTAGCATGAAAACACTCAAATCCAGCACTTCAGCACTAGACAAATATGTCTATTTAATTTCACCCCACATAAACCTTTATAACCCATCATTTATAAGATGTTAATATGTCATAATGTGAAACTGTTTAACTACAAAAACTAAGGTCGAGTCGTGCAACTGCACTCTTATTTACCAGACAGAAAACATAACTAAGTCTTGTCTTCCCACAAAGTCGCCCTCCTGCTCGGGGAGAGCAGGCTCGAGTGGCCTTCATTTATCAACCACTTCAGCTCCTGCAGACAGCTGTGGGGAGAGCACAGAGGAGCCAGTGTGTTTACACCACAGCTCAGCCAAGGCCCTCAGGACAGAACAGATTAGGACACTTGCACATATTTGTCTGCAGAGCGTGGTGACCTAAGCATGATAGCTGTCTGATCAGCCAGCGTTCATATTGACATTTATGATGAGGGTGTGTCTTCTGATACTGCTACAGATACAGCAATCAGTCTGTGAGCTCTGACCTTAATTTGTGTTCTATTATCTATTAATGGAAGACTTCTTTCTGTACCAAGTCATGCCAACTAAAGCTCTGGTTAGATGCTCTTGATATGATCTTTAAAGCAGGTTTATAGCACCACCTTGTGGCGTAGAAATTAAATGCGCTAATCTCCTGCACCGCCCACTCGCATTGACGCTTTCTCAACGCCACACATTAGCTGGGGAATTTGTCAATCCCCTGCCCGCGGAGTTCATTGGGCAACAGCGCCTGTGCGTTTGTTTTATTGACCTTTGAACTGACAGGGATCAACGCCGAGAGCGATTTCTATTGGCAAATCCACTTACACCCACTTTGCAGCAACCAAATCCAAGTTGAAGGTGAAAGTCTTCCATCATCCCGCTCAGCCAGCTGACCAAGTGACAGCTCGTCTCTTCGTGTGGCCACAGCCTCCCACAGTGCAAAAAAAAAGTAAACAAATAATATATACATATATATATATTTTTTTTTAAATGTCGCTGTTTTCTGAAGTCCCCCAGGCTGCCCCTGTGGCTGTCTTCAAGCTGACGCAGGATTTCAATAACGACCAGTTTCCAAATAAGGTGAACCTCGGAGTAGGAGGTAAGTTGTGCATTGCTGTCAGTCATTCATTGTATCCCTGAGCGGAAAAGTTCTCCAGCTCTCCAGCCTGTCTTACACTGAATTCATCCATGTTTGTATGATGGTGCCCTCATATGAATTTCTAACAAGTTCTTGTCATTATAATCAGAAAGTGACACAAATTCAGTTGGCTGTTAGCCTCAAACTAAGCCCAGTAATAGTTAAAACAGCCTGCTGACTGATATCTGAGCTGTAAAATCTAAACAGAGGCTATTTAGATATAGATTTTAATCAGTTTAGTACACCAGGCAGTCCAGAATGGTGATGGCTCACCCATGTTGTAATTATTGCTATTGCTTAAATTCATTTTCGGATTAACATAGAGACTGTGAGGATCAGTTAATCTGGCCACGCTACAGGCTGCTCAGTCATCACACACCCACCAACTAGTGATTGCAGCTCTTTATTCTGCAATTATTGTGACACTGAGAGCTGAATCATTTCTGTCCTCTGCTATCTGCACCTCTCACTCAGCAGACTAGGCAGCTGATTGGATTACTGTTCTGTCATTACACAAGAACAAGCAGGAGTTTAAATGTATTACAGCTTTATTACAGTCGTGCTTCTCTCCTAAACAAACCATTGCCACATTTCGTCCTTGAGAGCAGCTGTTTTTTGTGCTACCCTCTCTGCAAGGAGTCATTTCTTCGCTGCTTGCATTGCACAGGAACAGTGTGAGAAGCGTTGATCGCTTAGCTCTGTTTTGGCAGGACAAGGATACCTGAGTCCTGTGATTAGCAAAGGAGGCCGAGGCCTCGTAATCCCTTTCTTTCTCCAGATGGTCAGCCGCTACATGGCAGCTGGGAAATGTAGGCCACACATTTCCCAGCTGCCTAGTAGAACATACCTATGTTTCATAAAAAGACACCTAGATCTGAAAAAGATCCTTCAAGGTTCAAGGTTACTTTAATTATACCCGTAGGTAAATGTGCTTTACAGAAAAATGATAGCATTTGGTATCCCTTCACAAAACACACACACCCTTGACTGTAAGGATTTTCTGCTTTTCTGTGACTTTCCTGTCACAGAAAAGTGTGATGTTGTCGTTATTAGTTCCGGCCCTAAATCTTAATTTAGATTTATTATTACAGATAATCAGTGCCTTTCCAGCTAGTGGACATAACAGAGAAAAAAAGGTCAGTGTAGATCGTCGACATCACCTGGCTAAAGCACCCAACAGATATTGAAAGTGCACGCGTGTCACAAAACCCTGTGATCTTTGCACTTCTATTATGACTCAAGAGTGACTGGACCCATAAACTCACACACATCAGGATTACCAAGGTACAGGTGTTAAGCTCGCAAGCTAAAGACTTTTTTGAATGAATGAACAGCCTTTATTGTCATTGCAGTTGCGTACAACGAAAATTGAACCTCTTCCGACCATACATACATTTCACAAACATCACATTGGGGAGAGAGGTCAGAACAGGTGATTGCAAGAAGAAAACAATGAAATGCACAACACAATGGGAAAGTAGAGGAGAGAAAAAAAAGGAGAACTTTGCTCAAACTGTTCTCCTGGGGGAGAGAGGGGAAGATTTTTCTGCTGTATCTGTTTACTGAGCACTTTAAAATTGTTTAAGGAAATGTTATATTTAACCTCACTCAGAGGTTTCTTTTTGCTTAAAACTCACTGATAAACAACATGTCAATCCAGGAGGGAAGGGCCGCTTCCTATTATATTAAGCCTTTCTTTCACTTTGTTCTATAACCAAATATAAAACAATAATCATATTGTTCCTTGCAGCCTATCGGACAGATGAAGGCCAGCCCTGGGTTTTGCCGGTGGTGAAAAAAGTGGAGAAGATCATTGTGCATGATGACAGGCTAAACCATGAGTACCTGCCCATCCTGGGCCTGCCTGAGTTCAGATCCTCAGCCTCCAAGATTGTACTGGGAGACGACAGCCCTGCCATCCAGGAAAACAGGGTTTGTGGAGTAAAAAGCCATACTACACTCTCTGAATTCCCAATGTTTTTACATTTAAACCTACTGTTTGTATGTCACTGCCAGGTCGGGGCTGTCCAGTGTCTGGGTGGTACGGGCGCTTTGAAGATAGGCGCGGAGTTTCTAAGGCGATTCTACAATGGGAACAACAACACCAAAACACCCATCTATGTATCTGCACCTACCTGGGGTACACTCAAGCACACACACAAACCAGTGAAGTAGCACACACCTGTAAAGGACTTTGAATAATTTACAGGTTGTTTTGTGAACTTTCCATAGACTTTAAACTGTAGTCATTGATAAAGTGTTCTATTGATAAATGTCTTGTTACAGCCACATGTTATCAGTGAGCTTGGCTGTATTGTCAGGTCGGATGTGAGGAGCATTTAAAAAAACATTATTCACTCTTTTATCTAAAGGAAGCGATGATAAAATCGAACACTGCCCTCAGAGTTGTTCTTACTGTTTGTCTCAGAAAATCACAATGCTGTGTTCAGCAGCGCTGGCTTCGAGGATGTCCGTCCGTACAAGTACTGGGACGCGGAGAAGAGAGGCCTTCATTTGGCTGGCTTCCTTGGTGACTTGGAAGTAAGTACTGTGTGACAGGGTACTATTCACTTACTACTTCATTTTGGTCTTCTGGATTTCACATTGCTTCTTCGTGTCTCTGTTTCACACAGAGTTGTCCAGAGCACTCAGTCTTTGTCCTGCATGCTTGTGCCCATAATCCGACAGGCACAGACCCCACACAGGAGCAGTGGAAGGAAATCGCTGAAGTTATGATGGTAACATGCATATAAAGTGCATGCAAACATATACAAAGTGTCTGTACTGTGGTCTGAACTGCCACCACTGGCAAAGGTGTCATTTTAAACAGGATATTATTTTGCATGCACAGTGTTTATCGCAGTATGATAACCCTTTGATCTTTTATCCTGTTCTCTCCCAGAGGAGGAAGCTGTTTGCGTTCTTTGACTCGGCTTATCAGGGATTTGCCTCAGGTAGTCTGGAAAAAGATGCCTGGGCGGTGCGCTACTTTGTTTCCTCGGGCTTTGAAATGTTCTGTGCCCAGTCGTTCTCCAAGAACTTCGGACTCTACAGTGAGTGATCCTGTGCGTATAAAGGGTGCTTGGTATGAAACTACAGAAAATCCCAGGCTAAACCAACTGAAGGGATTAAACATTGCAGGAAGAGTAATCTTAATATACACCGGTCTTATTTTCAGACTATGCTGAGTATAATGTGCACAGAATACATCAAAAACTCAGTTAAATTGAAAGGAATAGCCACAAAATTCACATTTAGCAAGCCTCAGATTCACCAGAGGAGGAGCTGTTCATCAGATACTGCACATACAGATCAGGTAATAGGTATTAGCTGCAGTATTGTTTAACTGTGACATGTTTTTTCCCCATCAGACGAGCGTGTGGGCAACCTGACCATTGTGGCTCACGATGCAGATAACCTGAAGCGAGTTCTCTCCCAGATGGAGAAGATTGTCAGGATCACCTGGTCCAACCCACCATCTCAGGGAGCTCGCATTGTCACCATCACTCTTACCTCACCTGAGCTTTTTAGTGAATGGTAAGTGTAAAATAGCATAATTAAAAGATGACTCATACCTGTGCATGAGGCAATATTGAAAAGCAGTCGATATCAGACATGCAAAGAGTGTTTTCATTCTTTGACTTTAGGAAAGAGAATGTGAAGACCATGGCAAACAGGGTCTTGCTGATGAGGTCTCAGCTGAAAGCTAAGCTCCAAGCTTTGGGGACACCAGGGACCTGGGACCACATCACAGACCAGATTGGCATGTTTAGCTTCACAGGCCTCAATCGTAAGTACAGCAATCACTTCCTTCCGAACACAATCACACCTCTGCAAAAACACACATCCCACTAGAAGGTAGTCAGTTTAACTAAAAATTCCAGGGCATCTAAGTTGTTTTAGTTTTTGGGGGACAATTTTAAAAGGATCTTAAAAAGATACAAGCACAGTCAGTAACACTTAAACCTGGATCTGTTGAATTTCCTGCAGCCAAACAAGTGGAATATTTGGTGAAGGAGAAACATATCTACTTGATGGCGAGCGGTCGCATCAACATGTGCGGTTTGACCACCAAGAACATCGACTACGTGGCAGAGTCCATCCACGAGGCCGTCACCAAGGTCCAGTAGAAGACCTGCACCATACTTCCAGTTTTCACCACTTCCTGCTGCCCATTCCGGATCCATCCTGATCACAGGAATGTGTTTGCATCCAGATTTCCAGATTTTTCTGGAGCAAATACAAATTCTCATTTGCTCAGACAGCTCACAGGCCCCTGGTTTCTCATTCTTTTTCAGTATTTGTGCTATGCTAGGCTAAACGCATGCTGGACCAAGTTCTCTATAGACTGCACAAAGATGGTATGGATCTTTTTTTAATCTAATATCCACAATTTTCCAAACTCTGGAGTAGTTATGTAATTGTGTTCATAACACAGGTCTGCAAAAACAAAAAAATCTTTCAGCTGCATGGGATATTGTTGGTAAATTTTATGTTTTTTAGGGTGCTGAATCCAAAAATGATCTCCATTTCCCTCCATTATGTACGTTTTTTCTGCAAAACATGAGGAGTTTACATTAAAAAAAAGCACAACAGCAATGAAAAAAAATCAATATTTTATTACAATTAACTATGCATACTTTTTCTGAGATTCCTTACCTTTCGCTATGAACAAAATAAACCATGATCATCTGAGCTCCTCAGAGCTGTTTAATTAATTTGATTACATTGACATTTGATAGTTTGAGTTTTATAGATGGATTCCGGCTCTTGTTTTTATATGTGTTGTTTTCATGGAGTCCTGCTTTCTTGTTTCTCTGTCACTTCATATTTGTTGTATCTGCAAAATTGCTCAACAGTAAACCTGATCTTGCCTGTGGTTCTAAACCAAATTCTGCAGAATATCTGCAACCAGAAACAAAATAAAGCCTTGTTTTGCCAGAGATCCCAGAGCCTAAATTGCCATTTTATGTCCCAGACAACAGACAGCTTAGTGATGCAAGCAGGCTGCCATGGAAACCATAGCTGCCTGCTGTATTGGTTGTGTCAGAGATCCGCCCTTTTGCCCCGACCCTTTCCCTCGATGGCGGCACACTTTCCCTGGGGGATTTCACATACAACATCTGCCCTGTCCCCCCTCACTGAGCCACCCACTCCAAAAGACTCAGAGCTTCTGGACTGGCCTTTCTCAATAAAGGCCATCCACACACACCTGCTGAGAGGGTTAGAGGTCATCATCCCAGCAAGGACATGACCTGCAGGGCTCCAGCCCTGGTCCATCACACCACATAGCAGAGGAGAAGGAAGCACAGATAAGAAAATTCATTCTTCTCATTTTCCTTCACTGCAACGGATCAAAGTAAAGCCTTTTTCCAGGAATGCCCATTGAAAGCACAAGTTGTACTGATTTTTCTAACACATTTCATCAGCCTCTGAAAACACTTTCCCTTTTCATGTTCCCAGGTTTTGGTGTCTGGCTGCTCTGTCATGTGACTGCTGTGGAGACAGAAGGAGAGGGAGTTCCCAGTGGCGTCTGTTCGGATTTCTGTGCTGCCTGCTGCCTCATCAGGGCCTAAAGGAATCACCCGGCCCTCATCAATCTGCTTCCAAATTCCACAATAGCCGACAAAGAGACTCCACTCTCAGTGGCAGATGGCTTCGCCTCAGGCTAACCACGCCAAGCTGCCATTGTTTAGACCCAAGGGTTTGATGCAGGAACCTTTGTTCCTCCTCCTTCAGTGTCACAGAAGGTCCTAGGATGCAGAAGTTGAATTTAAACCTTCTAAATGTAGTAACACCAACAAAGTTTCCAATATTGAATATATGCTATAAGGTATACAACATGTTGCTATAAATAAGGAAGCTAAGTATGTATAAAATATAGTGGGTAAATAAAATGAAACACTAATGCTGTGACAAAAGGGTGCGATACCAAGGATTATCCTAATTCCCACAGAAATACAGGAGGTAAGCGTGGCCCCAGCAGGGAAACAGCAGCGAGCTCTCACAGCTTGCTATCGTACTAGAAGCCATGTTTTCTATTGTTATCTCCAACCAAAGCACTGAAACCACAAAATTTATTTAAAAAAAAAAAAAGTGTGGTAAGAAGTACTACTGGGGTCAGAATCACAGATATCATTAGTTTTATATTTTTTATAAACAGTTAATAACTACAATTTGATTTTTTTGCATGCAGTAAAATTTTTGTGGTCCCTTTCGTCTCAGATGGTGCTGCTTTCAGCTCTTCTTCCCCACCATCACTAAGAACTCAGACCCTTGTCATTTTTGCTATTGTAGGCTCCTTACCTTACTATTTAAACCAGTTCCTGACCTATATAAATAAAAAATGAATTGAACTAAGATGGAATATTGCACTTTATTGTGTGCAAAGATTTTACTGAGTCACTTTGCAGACATCTGTTGCATTTGCACTTTTGCTTTTATTATCTTTTTTTTTTTCAAGCTATGATGCCTTAATTTGCATTAGCAACACATTATACTTAAATATTTTTGACCAGTTTCAATAGCTGTGCCTTTTCATAATGATTCTTTTTATTTGTTCTTGCTTTTTGGTGGAAAAACAATGGCATGCAGTTTTAAAAAATTTTTTTTTAGCAATGAATTCTCCACCTCTACGTCAGTCAGATTCGAATTCTACTTATTTTACTGCATTTGTGCTAAAAGTCCGGTAAAGGACTCCAAAGAATCCCATTCCACATAACAGATTCCCCCCCGATAACACTTATTCCTTTATAAAATTCAAATTGCAGTGAAGAAATTAGGCGTTAACCCTCTACTTAAATATTTGAAGTAGTTCTAAGACTTTAGAACAGATTAACTTTAAAAGCATTTTTGAAAATATATTGCCAAATCAAATATGTGGATCCATCTGCTTAGGCAACCCCTCGGGAAATATGGGAGCAGCTGAAAACAGCATTCAGCAATCGTTTCTACCTCTTTTATGTGTAATTACTTTATTACAAAACAGTGTTTACTGTAAAACACTCTCATAGCCACAACAAAAGTAAACAATATCACAAAAAGAATGGCCATATTGATTCTCTGTGGCTTAGTGCAGCACTCCCTGGTTTAAAGTCATATTGAGCAAAGCCTCTTTGAAACACAACCCAGGTGTAGTTTTACACTCAGATAAAGTTACATAGTGGGTTTTTGTAGGATCTAATGCTGCCATTCAGTTACAGACCCTGGCAACTATTTTATGGCCTTTTCTTTGTAGTGCTTTCTTCCTGAAAGCGGAGGGAAGTGAGGATTTCTTTATGATGTGGGATTCCTTGAACATGCTCACCAAAAGCTCACAGTACCTTTGACTGACTCCATTCAGCAATTAACATAAAGCTGCCTCTCCATTAGAGAGTATACAGCCCCAGCTCTCTGGGCTTTTTGTGTGGGAGCGGGCTACATTTAACACATCTGTTGTCTCCCATGTCTGGGCAACCCACAGACAGGTCTGTCGACAGTGATCCTTTTATTTGGCTCTGAAAAGGCCTATAGGGGATCCTGATAGATGGCCTTCATACCAATGAAAATGCAAAGCAGGGTACTGAGAAGAATGGGGAGCCACCACTCCAGTACACCCCCAAGCTCCAAACCCCTAAACGTCTTTTAAAGGACTACTCTTAAACAGTCTGATGCTGAGCCTAATCATGTTAAAAAGAGAAGGCATGTCTAGGCATGTTTTATTTACTGCATTCAGCAGGTATTTTTTTTCTCCTCTTTACCATCTCAACAAATTTAAAGAAAACTCTTTTACGTGAGGAAGCACTGGCTCAAAATGGACGTTTTTCTTAAAGCAAGACTTGGCAAAAATAAAGTTTCTATCCATGTCTTATTAAAATTTGAGCCTAATTCCAGACAACATTTAAACAAAAAGCTGCACTAAAGTATATTTTTAAACAAATACTGGTATGTAATGTATGCAATGTATTTTGTCTGATGCTATTTTTCTTTTTTATTTCACATGGTTTATACACGTCAAACTTATTTCGCGTGACCATTTTTGTCAACAAAGACCGCCAACGGACATGGTGGGGATTTTTTGGTTTTCCCTTCATAATTTTCTTTTTTTCCTTCTGATCCACAAGCGCCATTGTTGTGTTGGCCCATTCCACTTATCATTCCCTGCCAGTTTATCAATTTTATTGGAAAAACCTTGTCCTTAGGGCAGAATCCATATGGACTTGAAAATTTGTCAAAATAATCATCCTTACGTGGCAGCAGACAGCTGTCTGCTTGCAGGTAAACAAGTACTTCAGGAAGAGCATTTTTATTCATTTGCAATTGTTCTACTGGCTTAATGGCCAATTTAAGTAAATATTAACTCTTACTTTCTTTCTAGCTCAGTTTGTGTTCATAACCACCTCTTAGCTACTAAATCCTACTATATGCTCACCAGATGATGTTTTTCTGTGTGCTATTTAGAGTTGAGTAAGTACAGTTAGAGCCATATTTTTTGGACAATGGTACATTTTTTGCAGTTTTGCCTCTGTAGATCACCACAGTGTATTTTGAAACTGAAACTTACTTTGTCCACAATAAACAAAGCAGATTTAGCTAAGAAGGTAAAGAAAAGACAAAATGTCATGTCCGTGTATGAGGAACGGAGACTTTAATTCCTGTACGAGGGATGTAAGCAGTAAGATACTTAAAATTATTCTTCTTGTCCTTGATGCATTATTTTAATATTTAATACCAAATACTATATATATAAATACTACTATAAACATATAAATGAAGCTATATGACCAATAGTTTTTGCTTTTGTTTTTAACCACACAGAGAATTTAGTAATGTAACTAAGATTTAATAACAGGGAGTTTATGAATTGGAGTCCTGGGTTAGCCAGGTCAGAGGATGTTTACTGCATTTCTTCAGTATCACTGATCAGGACAGCACAGACATGGAAAGACAATAGACAAAGCAATGTCCTATTTAAAGATGGGTCATTGCTATTTATAAACCAGTGAAGAGGCCATAGGAAGGGGAATGAAGATGAAGACAACACTTTATTGCTTAAATTGAAGATTGAATTTTACTTCTAGACCCAAAGTTTAAAGATCGCTATATTTACAAAAGAGAGAAAAATAAGTATGATCATGACATTTATCAGCTATGCAAGGATGCTTTGGCTGTCATGCTTTCTCCTGTTGTTTCCAGGGTAAAGGAATCCAGTAGTTTCCTCTGTTCATTACAGTCAGCTCTTATTTTGACATCTGTAACTGCCCCAATAGAATCTGTTATGCAAGTTAAAAATATACATAAATTCAACCTGTCAAAGAAGCTGCAGACAGTGTCATTCTCCATCTCAGGCAGCTGATAATATCTCCTCTGATATCAGTTGTGGTGGAGTGTGGCTGTTTTTAAATGTTGCAGCAAAGCACACTTTGTTTTATAGCTGGAGGACTTGTTAATTTTCTGGTAGCATGCAGTCCTTGACGTATCCTGTGTGTTGTTCCTGTAAGTCCCCTCATCATCTATCCACTTGTGAGATCCCCTTCTAAATCAAAATAGACACTTGTGGCCCGACACAAAGGGCAGTATTGTTTCCCTCTGAAAGGCAAGCATGTGCTTTGCTAATGCCGCACTTGCAGCAGCCAACCTCTGGGACAACTTCTACATTCAGCCTTTGAATAAGGAGCACAGTTATGCATGGATGACTTCCCCCAAGGTGCCTGGAGGTTGTGGGAAAGGGCCCATAAGTAAGTGTAGCCTCAATGAATGGACATAAGACTTTAATGATGGCAGGCCCATCTCAGTCCATGATAAGGTGGGGGTGGTTTGGTGTAGATCACTGTGCCAAAACTGCTAGAAATCAGGGTGATATAACCTAAGCTTTATTTTATATTTTTATATACTGTCAAATTTCTTTTATGTAGTTGCAGATGCACTTGAGTTGAACTGAGTTACACTGATGCATTTGGAAGTTCCCATGTTAGCTTTTGATGAGCATCTTTCCAGACTCCAACCTTAAAGGTCTTCAAAGGAAACTTGTGGTCAAGCCAAGCTTGTCACCAAGTAAAGATTCCTGAAACTTCTGAAAACCCTTTTTCTGCTTCCTGTTTTTGCCTATTTTTCTTTTTATGTTCTCTCTCGCTCCACTCTTTGTTTGCAAGAGTCTAGTGTTTATGACTAACAATTTAAGAAAAACAAAAGATCCAATTTCAGTGGTCAAAATCACTGAAAAACAGTGGATATATAAAGCTTGGCTACATATGGAGCTTCACAAGATGTTCCCCACTTTGCTGAAAAACCATTCCACTGGAGTCTTTGAGCTTCTCAGTTTTGCCATTTCTTATAATCCAACCCTTAAATGCTGTGCATACCTCATTTTGAACACTGAAGGTCAAAAAGTGAAATAATAATTTACAAAACATATTTCAGTGGATGGGGAACTTTTAACAAACAAAGCAAAATTAAATGACATTAACAAGGCCAAAAACAATACACCCACTATCTGCCTTTTTTGTCAAGTGACACAAATTCCTCATTACAGCAAGAACACTGTAAAGATCATATTAACACTGTTGGGCTGAAATAGGCTGACAGAGCCTGGTTCTTGACTTCCAGGCATTATGTTCCAGGGTCAGGGCTGTTTGTGGCTAGCTTGATCTCAGCTCGGTCAGACATTGCCTCCTATTAAACTGTATGATCAGAGTGGCGCCTGTATGGAAACCCGTGAGGCTGATTCAGTCGGCTGCCTGAAGGAGATTAATATAAAAGAGTACAGACAGGGAGGTGCACCTTTCACGAATCTACTTGAAGACTGGCAGAGATCTAACAGCAGGCTATCTGTTGTTAAAGTGCAATCTTCCAGAAAGTGGACATTATGTTGATAAAAATTGTGCAGTGGGCATCATAAAAGAGATGTAAAGTTGTAATTGTGTACAGTGTTTGGTAAGTATCTGTTGATCAGCCTTGATGTGAGTTTTTCCTAAATTTGTGTAATATGATCTGTTCGATTGTAGTCATGCCATGCAGCATTTGGGTGCCAAAGTAACCTGCTTCTGTCATGGATGTCTCCCATGGGAAATCAAAAGGCTTGTAAGGAGCACTAATGCTGCAGTTTCCCACGGACTAAACACGACTAAACGGGGGCTAAACACGACTGGTACTTAGGGAGATCAGGTGAAAATCATGTTTCTGACACTAGTCTGCAGAAATACCTCAAAGAAAAGCAGACAGGGTGCACAGTTTTAAATTCAGATTTTTATAAATACATGATTCAAATTCACTGGGGGGGTTTTTTGTTTTACTTTTTGGGAGGGAAAAAAAGCCCAAATTCTACAGTCCTACTGACACTAGAACAAGGCCTCTGCTAATCCATTTAATATGAGAGGATCAGCCCAGTTGGATCCACAACAGGAGATAAACCGCTGCCCTGTGGGATGGAAGCTGCTCTTGTTTCCCGGCTGGAGCTGAACCAGTGATGGTGCCAGGAATTAATCCCAGTCACAAACAGAACAGATTCCCTCCGCTGACCACGGTGGCCAGTCTGGGAGGAAAGTGTGTGTTTGTGGTATCCATAATCATGCAGGATTTCCTGACAGGTGGCATGTTCAAACCATGCCATGTGGCAACCCGTACTTGGCCTTATTACTGCAAGCTTCATCCTTTAATACCGAGCCATCCAGCTATCAGTTAACACCAGCTCCCTGACATTAATAGCTATTATCAGATCATGAAACTAAAAGAGCTTACAACGCTGAAAAAATTATGAGAAAATGACAACCCCTGCATTCCAACAAAGCAATCAAAAGAACAACATTTTACTTCTGATGCATTTGTCTATATTAAGTTATGCAAATTTGCTCATTTTACAGAGGAAAAACTTCCAAAGTTATGTAAATACTACTTTAAGGGCAGTAGCCAGTCACAAAAACAAAGTCTGTGAACCTGAGATATGCAGAGAAAAAAAATGTCTCCTACGTGCATTAAATTAGATGATTTCAACCAGCTACTGGTGCAAGTGTCTTCAACAATTAACTGGTATTTGCTGTACTGTCTAATGTTTTCACATGGCAGTGAAGTCATTTCACTGCCCAGCAGTCACATCTGCTTTTCATTGTCATGGCTCCTTAATTTGCCCAGTCCCTCATGTTGCTGTATATCACCCTCCTCCCTGTAGAGTTCACTCCTGGTAAACAAAAAGCCTGAACTTTGCTGCTCTGCATTACAAAAACATGAACGAAAATCCTCACGAGTCTTAAAAACAACATGTAAAAGATTGATTCCTTGTAGACTGTGAAATTAAAAGCGGGGTGTTTATTCTTTCTTGCTGCTAATAGACTTTTGGCTGCAGAGTAAACATCCATTAAAAGTCATAAACAGCAACAGATGTAGAATAATGCAGAGATGACCGAGCATTTGCTGTTGCGCCGTGTGAGGTATTGTGTTATCAGAGGTGAATATTGTGAAAAAAGCTCAGGGGATCAAGACATCTTAGAGATATTACGGTTTCCCCAATGACAACTGTTCAGTGGTTGTTTCCTTTCAGCCTGGAGGGAGTCACCACAAAACCCAAAGGCCTGGAAAAAGAGGTAGCAGCGGTTTAGTTAACAGATCGAATGACAGGACCCTCTTCAAGTGTGAGATCAAAAGGGAGTTTTTATTTGTCACAAAGCCACCGGAAAGAGGGAATCATAAAAGTCTTCCAGACAAGCTGGATTCAGATGCTAATAATGCATTGGTGCACCACTCCTCTGTCAGCTGGCATCACTGGTTTTAGAGTGCTGATACCAGTGGCTCTGTGGTTAGCGCTCTTGCCTCACAGCGAGAGAATCCAAAGCAGTCTGCATATTCTTGCCCATGCTTGGGTGGATTTTCTCTGGGAGATCTAGTTTTAAAACTCAGGAGCTTCCTGGTTTTTTTTTTTTTTTTTTAAAGATGCTCAATAACATGAAGTTGTGCATTTTTCATTTGTCCAGCTAATGAGTCTTAAAACACCTTTTCAACTGAACACCTATTTATCGAATACAGTCCTGTGCAGTAAGGCTTTTATACTTTAACGAGTAATGCTGAATAAGAGGAAGGGGGCATCTGGAATTGAACCAGAGACCTTTTGATCTGCAGTCAATTGCTCTACCGCTGAGCTACACCCCCATACGAGAGCCAGCAACTATGACAAAATGACAATGACAAATCACAAAGTAGAACGCTTCATCCGATTGCAGTCTGTGGGAAACTGACAGTCTTTTTTAACTTAACATTGTTCCAGTTGGTTCACATTTTAAATTGTAACCTTTTCACTGAGGCTGCAAGCATCTAAATCCACAAGTCACTCTTATCTTCTGAAAAAGAGAAAAAAAGAAAAGACAAATGACACAATACATATAACACCCACACAACACTATCGGAGTGAAGCCTCAGCACTTTCCCACCAGAGTCTCTCTCCACTGTGTCTGCCGTCCCGTGAGAGTCTGACACATCAGACTGCCCTGTCATTTCCACAGTATCAGATCCCACAGCCCTATTCTTCCACCACAATACACACAGAGATCATATCTCTCCAACTCTCGGTGTTCCACAATATAAAGCCCCCCTGTAACACTGGTGAAACAACAAGTAGGAAACCTTGACAGCCCCCAGCTGATATCCATAATTGGGGCCTTCCCACTAAATGCATTTCAGGGCCTCAGTTGTGAGGCAGAAGACCAGACCAGAACAGACAAGAGTCCTCCCAGTTTAATATGTTGATCATTTGATGCTCCCGGAACAACAAGAGCTGCCACAAAGACAGAGTGCTGGGAAGCATTAGGCTGACAGACTGGAAGTAGGGCAGAAGCAGGGGGTGACTGTCAGGTCTGAACAGTTATGCAAATAGCTGTAGCACTAAAGAGGAGAGTGTGAAGGGAACAAATATGACGGGGGTGTGGGGAACTTTAAAATCAGCTACCAGCAGTGAGTTTCCTGTTTTCCTTGGACCTGCAGAGTTATGTTTTTCTCCTCTTCGGGAAAAAATTCTCTTGGCTCAGACTGCTGAGCTTTTTTATTTATTTATTTATTTTTTACATTTATCTAAGAAAAAACTTTATTGCTACTGATTCACTCTCCAAAAAATCAAAAGTTAACTATACTCAAAATGATGGCAAACAAACAATACGAAGCTCTGCAATTGAAAAGTTGGGTTAGGCAAAACCCATTTGCAGTGGTTCTCATCTTGGAATGAGAAGTAAGGAATGCATCAAACAATTAACAGGATATGAGTCGCTCTGATGCAAGGGCATCTGACTACAATCGAAAAGAATGCAATAACACTGTATTGTTGTTAAACACAAGCTTTTCTGGGATATACATCCACCAGTGTACTTCTAACAATATGCATTGTGATATGGAAATAATTCACCTGCTATATAATTCATCAGCTTTTGGTGGTCTTTTGAGTTTACTGAGGTCTTTGTGAAAATACACACCTGAAGTATCACTGTTGTGTCTTGTTTCCAGTAGCAACAGGTGGTTTTGTACAATTTAGAGACAAACATGCTATTGTGAAAACAGATAAGTGTATCACAAACTCAACAGTTTGGATGGATAGTATGGATATTTTATGAAAAGAGATCAACCAAATCTAAAACGTGCACAAAATAGACATAAAAATGCAATATTTCTTCAAGTAAACTATTGATACAGTATGAAAACAAAATGCATGATGGGAATATTTGCTTCTTTTATTTGAACTTTATCTTGTATTATACTCTATTTTGTTATTCCATTGTGCTCACCTGAAGGAACTACTTTCAGACTTTTGGGAATTCTGTGTGTAGATCAATAAAAATGGGTCATATTTACTCCTCTCAAAGCAGCTGAAGCATTCTCAGTCGTGGTCTTTGGAGAGTTTCCTCTAATGTAGCATGAGGAGGGAAACTGAATCCGAGATCTGAGGCGGCCGGCCGGTCCCCTGGCTCTCACTTCTGGTGTGACCTGTAATCCCATCAGAGATAGTGTGTCCACGGTGGGAAAATAAACAGAACTGAAGACTGATCCCACCACTCAGCTCCTATCTCAGTGTGGTGTTATTCCATTTGTACTTTTTTATAGAGTCATTCACACTTGGGCAGGGTACCCAGTACCACCCTCCACTGTGGTCAGCGTTTTTATAAAATTGGACAGTGTGCTATATCTGAAACATGCACTGCATACTGGTTATATCCTTGCTTCTTTACGTTCATTTGATCAGTTCAGCAAGTTAAATCAACGTAATCAAACTTAGCAAGTTTATACTTCATGTCGCCCGTTTTGGCATTGATAATAAAGTCGTAAAATATTTTAGCAACTGCAACTAAATCCTCATAAAATGAATGACAAGTGAAACACAGTTGTAATAACTCATGTATACCTTAGAAAATTAGCTAAATAATTATTTTTAAAATGTCCCTTAATCAGTTTAGAACAAAATTACAGAGTGTTGAAATGAATTTATCAAACATTTGTCTACTTATAAATCCTCAGTAACAGGATTTATGTGTTACTCATAAATGCAAAACTCCCGTGTTATTACAGTTGTTTTTACATTTGTTTTGGCGCCCAGAAACATTTTAAATGTTGAGATATGATTATTAAGACCATTTTAAGGAACATTAAAGGAGACATTAGTCCTTTTCACACTGTTGAATGGTCTTTAATCTGCTGCCTACCTAGTAGCCCTATAGACTGATTTCCAGTTGTGCCAAGGTAACAATTATTCGGCGTATTCACAGCTAGAGAGTGGCTGTCCTGTGTTCTACCTCCTGAATGTGTCAGAAGAGAAAACTTTGAGCACTGTTCCAATCTGATTCTCTTAACATGTTCCAGAGTTCTTGTTTAAACACAGATTTAGACAGTATGCTTTATGCATGCTCCCTCCTGCAAGCTCTGTCCACACAGCTCTCTTGCTGAAACTAAATGGAGTATTGCCAGCAATGAGACTGCATTCAAAGTTGACTGCATATGAAAAAGGGCAACTTCAAACAATGTCCTGACCTGGTCTGCTGACACTGTGTGAAAGTGACTTCAGACTCTGTACTGAAGCAACATGGCATATACCATGGAAGACTGGAACTGAAATATTCACTAATAAACAAAGGCTTCAAAAAGCAGCAACATTCATGGGACCATCCTCGGGAATGTTAAACAAATGGAAAGAAAATCTTGCCTTGAGCTATTGTCTTTCATGTTGTCTGTGGTTTTCTTGGGTCGGTTTTTTCTTGCTCTAACTAACTGTGTCTATTTTTAAGTTATAGCTTAGATATAGTTAGAGCTGAGTGTGTTTTCAGGTTTTTGTGGATTTGGTGAATATTATGTGATAATTAGTGTGATGCTGTCTAGACAGTTCTGGGACTGGGTGATCACTTTGTCCCAGTTCCTCCTGGGATTCTTTACCTGTTGCATTTTCAGTTTCACATGCAGCCTCCTTTGGAAATAGAAGACCTATAAATAGCAACCCTTTAATTTTATCATCTGGGCTCAGATCCCCTGACAGGCTGATGCCTTCAAAGGGAAAAATCAAGCACACTGTGTGTTCATTTGTGGGTTTGTGGTCACTGTGGTGAGGAAGTGGCCTCGTCTGAAGAAACTGGGTTTAATATCGCTGGTATTCAGCAGTAATGTTAGATGGAGAGGTCAAAGAGGAGGTAGAGGAAAGGCATCTGAAAGCATTTCGAATGGCTGAAATCAAGTGAACCGAGAGGGAGGCAGGAAAAGGAGCAGAGGCTTCTGAGACTGGAGAGAGTTTTGGCTTGCTATTTTAACAGCTGACACTGTTTCACATATCTAAAGAGCCAAAAAACAGTTTCCTTGGTAGGAAGAAATCCATGTAAACCCAGCAGAAAGAGGCATTTGACTGAAGAAGAATGAAGGCCACAGAGACAGCCCCTTCTGTCTGGTTTCTCATGCTTTCTTTTAGACGCCTTTCTGTGCTCACTGTTAAAAGGTGGACAAAGAGCCTTGGCTGGAGCAACAGAGCGGAGAAGTAACTTCTGTCTTGCGTGTCTCAGAATTAGATAGAATGAAACACCTGCAGTGAAGAATATGCTGTTCTTGTGCATATTCTTTAGAAAGACTGATTTCATTTCTTGAACTGCAACTGCTGTAAAAACATAAGAGAGTCAAACAGAAACGCAGACTTCAGACTTGGAAGAGTGTGACTGTTGATCTTTTCCTGATGCCCCTGATACACCCAGTCTTTGGGACACTGTGTTAGCTTGCTGGTATTGCAATCATCATGATCTGTGCAGTTTTTCATCCTAATTTAGATACTGTTGATCATCTTGGGATAAAGCGGCGATAATAATACACACATATGTGATTGACCAGACTGCCTAAACCTGACGGTTGCTGCGGGTTATTGAGGCTCCACCAGCTGAATGCTGGTCTAAATGAATCTCTTTTGGTCAGCATCCCAGCACTCCATTGCCAGAGCCAAAATTTGAATAACAAGTGTTCAGGAATGGCCAACTGTTTAGTGGCCTCACAAGGTCAATGGAGAACAATGGAGCCTGTTTGTCTGGTGAACACCCGGCTCACACTCGGGCGAATTTAAATAGCTTCACTTTGAAAAAGAAAGAAAGAAAAAAAATAAGCGTGATTTCAGTCTGGTGAACAGAATCCTTTTATTACCCGATGAGTCACAGCATCGTGGGGATGATGCACTTTTTCTCCAGGTGCAGTCTGAAACACACCTTTCTTCGTGACCAGCTGCAATTTTTGTTTTACTTGGGTCAAACGTTCACTGTCACGATCTGTTAAAGGACAAGCTGCACTCACGCACGCACAACCCATTGCTGCGTCACCGGCTAAACGCTGGATTCACGGACCTCCCACGAGGCGTGGCCAAGTGTCGAAGCTTATATATTTCCCTCGTAAACGCTCGCTCCTGTGTCATAGAGCTATGCACCTCTACGGAATTGGTGTTTGTCCTTTTGCTTTTTATTGAGAAAAAAATTTCCGTATGGACTTTGCATTAGGAGTTCGTTTAGGCGCTTCATAGGCTTTAGTCGTATTTAGGTTTAATCATGTTGAAAAATAATGGAAAGAAGACCGCAATCTCAGTAGCCTGCACAGCATGTCTCTGCCTGCTGCTGCTGCTCCTGGTTGCAGTGCAGCATCACCGGGTGCAGGTGAGCGAGGGGACGAACGAACAGGACATCGGTGCGCTCGCTCTGCTTCAAGATACCACGCCGGGGGAAGGGGAGAGCGCACGGGATAAGAAAGGATTCTCGGCGTACTTCACCAAACTAACCCGGGGACGGAGGGAGGTGGAGAAGCCCACACGCTCGTTCGCTGACCCCCCTCCAGCTGAGAACATCAGCGCGGATGACATCTTCATCGCAGTGAAGACCACCAAGAAGTTCCACCAGTCCCGGCTGAGTCTGCTTCTGGAG
The DNA here is from genome assembly GCA_015107715.1 of Tylochromis polylepis. Taxonomy (NCBI): domain Eukaryota; kingdom Metazoa; phylum Chordata; class Actinopteri; order Cichliformes; family Cichlidae; genus Tylochromis; species Tylochromis polylepis. The sequence continues at coordinate 21,441 of VVHJ01002433.1, read as the reverse complement.
ACATGGATCTCCAGAAACGTGCAGCAGGTAAATGGGGAAAAGTGCAGCATGGAGCATTTTTCAGCTCGTTATCAAAACACTGCGCGTGCACAATCTGAAAATTGAAGACTTTAGTGACTTACTTTGTAGGATGATGTCACTGTTGCTGAGCCCGCGCTGCAGAGTTGAACAATAAGTCAGTGTAGCATCATGCAGGTGATGATGCTGTTTGATCGCTGTTTACGGTGCTGTATTGTTCCCCTTGTCACCAGATGACATACTGAAACGGCCACACAACCCCTGTTCACCATGCTGAATTCCCTCTGCTCTGTCACTTTTTATTTTCCCCTGAGTGATGTCCCTGAGAACGGAGGGAGCAGTTTCAGAACTCCCTCTTCTCCCCTTTTCTCAACCCCCCCCCTCTCTCTATTATCCTCCCTCTTTTGAGGTGTCCCTGTGAATGCCCCTGGTGCAATGGATGCTTCACTGCCACCGACTCCAACGCTGTCCCCCTTCCAGGGCTAACAAAGCTTCTTTCTGAAGGGGGAAGAAAAGCTTTCCCAGCCCCTTGTCTCCCCTCTCTCCATGGGAACGTGGGAGCAGAGTCTGGGTCAAGCTTAGTGGAGGGATGGGAACACGGGGGCTTCGTTTAGGGGATGCCTGGGACAAAAGGGTGCATCTATAGGCTTGCTTATGCTGGGAAGGAGCACGCTGAGTATGAAAATGTGTCCTTGAAAACCAAGCTCCTTTAGAGGGTGCACAAAGACAAGGCTGAGGAAACAGCAGCTAGTCAAAGTGATTTTATCCTACACCTCACATGCGCTTTTGCAGAAGTCGTTGTAATTTGTTTCGGCTGTAGTCACATAAAGGTTTTCTTTCTTTCTTTCTTTTTTATTATTCCAAGCAGCAGTAAAGTTGAAGGGGATCTGTTTGATGCAAGGGTTTCAAATAATAATAATAGACTGTCACAATCACTGTGTGAAAAGGAGTAATGATTAGATGGAGCAGATCAAACCATGCTCTGCAACAGCTGCTTACATGGGAACAGCTTCTGCTAATTGGTTGCAATTACTGCAGTGGATGATGTTAGTTAACCCATTTAACAGAATTAACAGCAGGGCTGAGAGGCAGGCAGCTGGTAGGTGGCTGCATGGACAAAAAGGACAGGCTGAGCACCACAATGCAAGAAGGAGTCCTGGAGAAGGGGTGCCAGGTGGTCAGGGGAGACAGCACAATGGAAGGCCTTAATGCCAGCCATATGATGTTCTGAGTTCCCACCATGTACATATGGCCATCCTCTGTGATCAGATTTGATTCTCACACTCAGCTGATGGACATCTGTGGAGTTTGCATCAATGTTGGAGCGTGAGACGCGGGGAACAAAAAGTATTATTTCTGTATAAGCAAGTACGTTTCTGCAGGCTTTTACGTTTACTTGCTTGCTTCTCTCACATATTGTCTGCTCTGTATGTGATCTGGTGGTGTTTCTGTGAGAACAGGGAAGGTAGATTATCTCCGTGATAAGTTTGTTGACACAATAGTGCCTGTGGCCTTCTTAATCTTTGAGCCCATTCATAGCATAAATAACACTTTTGTAAATCCAGCTTGTTTGGGTCTTTATGCACATTGTTACCCTCTATAGCTAATAAATGCTTTTGGAAAAAAAACCCCAACAACCACTCAGTGGCCGGGACTTTACGTTTAAAGTTTAATTCCTAATCATCCTCTTTACTTTCTCTCTTTCCTGAGTTCATTTGGAAATCTGGCACATAGGAGTGTTTTTTTTTTTTTCTCAGTGTGTAAAATTATTTCTAGTGTCTGGACAGCTGGCACTGACATCTTCACGGTGGTGTGCCATGCATTCCTCTCAAGAGTCTGATAATTGGCCAGCCGTCCAACAATGAGATCTTTTAGCATTTAGAAAAAAAACCCCACTTGGAGCTGCAGTTCAGTTAATCAAATGGCTTCAGTGTAAAGAAATAAAATACAAGTGGTCAGAAAGTGGCTGGCTGCCATTCAGTAGGAAATCCTGCTGTTAATCTGCAACTTCTGATTTGGAAATCAACAAATGCATGTTTTTTTTATATGCCATCAGCTTATCTTTACTCCATCCCTGATGCAACTATTCAAATCCTAAGTGACGTCTGACAAATTATTAGTCCACACAAAAAGTGCTGAAATGCTTTGAAAAGCTGGGACAGAAGGGGGAAGGAATCGGGGTGGAGGTGGTTGATGGAAAAGAAGGGAGCCCAGTGCCCTTCCTTCCTGTGGAGCTGGAGGCAGCCAGCCAGGCACCACGTTCAGCTCAGACAGGGCCGTGCCAGACCTTCCTGTGATCAGGAGCGCAGCGCCGCTCTTCTCCTCACCCCTTGCCCTCTCCCCTCTTATCTCTGCTCCACACAGGACCATCTCTTTTCTCTTGGTTTCTTTTTGTTTGAATTAGTATTCCATGAAAGTAGCGCTTTTAAGTTTTCAGTGAAGGAACAATGACAGAGGAAAAAACTTCACCAGGAGATTTCTCTTTAGTTAACTCCTGCAGCTGTATGCAAATGCTGGCAAAAGCGTTTACCCAGTGGAGACTTTACCCAGCATGAAAACTCACAGCATTGTTCTATTCAAGAGGCTCTGGCTGTGTGTGTGTGGGGGGGGGGAGACGACAGGGGGTGAATGGCCACACACGGTTTTCGATTTACTAATCGGCAGTGAGAACCCACCACCGCTCCTCCGTCCTCCCTCCTCTTCTTTCTGTCAGTACCCAGGCAGCTCTAGCAGCTGCCTCAGTGATTAGGCTGTCTATTGAACGAGCTTTAAAGCAAACAGCGCCAGCCTCTGATCCCTTCACCAGTGAAACCACCACTGTTCCCTAAACAAATACAGGCTCATGGCTTCAGCGTTGAGCAACATCTGCTCAGAATTTGTTCCACAAACTGCTTGAGTAGCCTCGCTTTGTGTTGGGGGAAGAAAAAAAACCACTAAGCTGGAGCGACTGATGTTTAATTTAATTCAAGTAAAGTCAGCGGCCTGTTTATGGATGCACATCACAGTTTGTAGTTGCTCAGCAGCAGGGCGATGGTGGTGAACGTGCAGGCACGAGAGCTCTATCTGTTAGTGAGGGTTAAGGCAGCATGACCTGGCATGTAGAGACACGTGGCGCAGATAGGGTAGCGTGGTGTTCGACAGGTGCTGCATCACCTGAGGTGAAGAGTAAACAGACCACTGGCGGTTACAAAGCCTAGGGCCAGCCGCCTTTTCATCGCCACAATTTAGCAGCTCGCACCTGCTCAGTGTGAGTTGTCATAAAGAGAAGTCTAATCTCTTCCCGCTTCTTTTAAGTGTGTTCCTGTAAGGTGCCCTTTGTTCTTCACTCCTTTTATGACTAATTGCTACATTTAATAAGCGCCTGCAGTCTGGTGGTTTTGATTCTTCTAACGTTTTTGAATCTGTCAGTCACACAGCTGCGAAGACAAAGAGACAGACATTTTTTTTTTATGCTGCTGTTTTTATCGGCATTAATCATTTTGAAGCTCGGCAGCAGGTCCGGCAGAGCGAAGAGGCTCAGCCACGGGATGTGATATGTGAACGGGGTGTGTATGTGGGAGGTGGACAGTCTGCCTCCTCCTTTGTTGTTTGTCTGGGATGCTTCGAGGCGGCTGCATAGTTGCCATGGTGAGAGCAAAACACAGGACAAAAGGCCTTTATTAGAGCAGGAGGCTGTTTAACTCGATGTGTTTTCCACTGCATAAAAGCAACGCTGATTGATGCTAATCACACCAGCTGGATGTGACGGAGAGAGACTTTGAACACACTGTTGATTATGACCGTGTGACCACTTCACATGATCAGCCAGAGTAGCTATAATTTTGTGGCTCTGAAGGCCAAGTCTCCTTATCTGTGATTTCCCTTCTTTGTTTACAGACGTACATCTTCACAGATGGAGAGGATGATGAGCTGAAGAAGAAAATTGGTAAGTTTTATGAGGGAGCTTTCAAGTTGCCAACAAAGATGCATTTTGTTTGATAAAGGCGCCATCTATGAGAAACTGAATCCCATTTTAAATGCCATTTAAAAAATTTAGCTCTGAGCTTCTTGCCTCTGTGAAAGATGACTTTGAAATACACAGATGCTTCTTTGATGATGCCATGCATTATGTTTTAAACTATAACTCTTGTTTCTTTCATTACCACCACAGGGAGTCATGCAATTAACACCAACTGCTCTGCGGCACACAGCCGACAAGCTCTGTCTTGCAAGATGGCGGTGGAATATGACAAGTTCATCGAGTCGGGGAAAAAGTAAGCATTGCTTTAGAAAATGCTCACTTGTGCATTAGCCAGAATGTCTTTGGATCTAATGACTTTTCTGTTTCGCAGGTGGTTCTGTCACGTAGATGATGATAATTACGTGAATGTTCGGGCCCTGGTGAAGCATCTGTCTCAGTACCCCCACACCCAGGACATGTACATCGGCAAACCCAGTCTGGACCGGCCAATAGAGGCCACAGAGAGGCTGGGCGACAATAAGATGGTATGTTGAAGATTGTTGTTGTATTGCAGTATGTATTTCAATGGTGACCTGCCAGATGGTAGCATTAATAACCTTTTTGTTCTCCTTTTATAGAAACCAGTGAATTTCTGGTTTGCGACAGGAGGAGCAGGTTTCTGTGTGAGTCGGGGTCTGGCGCTGAAGATGAGCCCATGGGCCAGGTAAGATATTTGTAATTATACTGCACTAAGATTGCATTTGCCTTGCAGTGAACACAAAAACAAAAAAGTATAAAGGATTAGTACAGTAGAGTACACTGGCACTGACCAGGTGACTTCTTATTTTTCAGTGGCG
>VVHJ01002433.1:0-14599 GCA_015107715.1 Tylochromis polylepis | reverse complement strand
GGACTGCTTTAAACTGTGCTAAATGGCTGTGGTGTTTTATTCTCCAGTATCTGGAGGGTTTGACCAGTTCATTCCCAATAACTGGCTTCTCAGGGATTATGAGCTGATCCTGGTATTAACTACCATGGGACCCACGGTGGGACCTAAAACTCTGAATAAAAGTGCATAACCACTGAGAAACTTTCCATTTTTTGGTAAGGTTTTCATTTGCAAGCTTAAGATGTTACACTTAATGCTCACATTAATCCTATTTGTAATACATGGTGCTTTATTGACACTTGAACTTAAATCACACATTAAATCTTGTAACAAAAGTCTCTGTCACTCGTGAACTCTGGATGATGCTGGGAGATTCAAGTTGGGATTTTCTTTTCACAGTTGTCCTTTCTCGGGAGTAGCAGACAACAAAAGACGGCCTGTTTCAGATGACATGTCAGTACAGGAAATGGTTTGATTTAGGTGTGGAAGCGGCCTTAGTAGAATCTGCAAGACACAGGATGATGGTGATTTTTCACATTGCCGCGTTTGGCAATCACACAGACTTTGTACAAACTGTCTGGCAGGTTAAAGACCAGCGACCATGCTAAAGGCTGGTCTATATTAGTATTTCAGTTTTACTTGATAGCTGAGGCTTATTTTTTTATCCTATGTTTGGATTTGATAGCTGTAGTTGGCTAACTTGCACATGACTTTACAATGAAAGAAAATGACCCTTTCAGCATGAATTGCAGTGGTTACGCTTGAGATGCACATCCCCTCTACATTCTCAGATGGCTTTTCATAATCCAATATTCAACAGATGAACTATGATGAAAGAAACAGCCAGAGACCCGGGTCTAAACATGCTTAGATCAGTCAAGGTTTTCCCAGCCCTCACTGCACTCAGGCTTATCCATGCTGTCATAGGGTAAGAGGAAGGGTACCTCTTAGACTGGCTGCCATACATAAAGACAACCATTGGCATCTACAAACAATTTAGATTCACCAACCACCCCAAAACCACATGTTCTTAGACTGTGGGAAGAAGCCAGAGTATCAAGTGAGAATCCACACAGGCATGAGGAGAATGTGCAAACTCCACACAGGAGGGTCCCACGCATTAAATGAAACACAAATAACAGCAAAAATACAATCAAAATCAACGCTAGAATAATAAATCATTTAAACTCTATAAATCCTGAAGAGTAACTCAAATCCAAGAATAACTAGTGCTCAGTTCATTCCAATAATGAACATCAAAACAGGAATCAGAGCTTAACCATCATCAAATCTAAGAGAACAACAAGACCAAACAGAAACCACCTAATTAAAGCACTGGTACTCATAGAATGATTTTCTACTCCAGTTGAACACTCAAAGTGCTTTCTTGCCACAAGCCTCATTCAAACACACTGATGGATTCATCATGGACAACTTGGGGTTCAATATTTTGCCCAAGGATACTTTGATACACAGGCTCGAAGTGCCAGATATCAAACCACTGACCTATTGACAACCTGCTCTACTTTCTGAGCTACAGCCACCCTGGTTAATACGAATAAAAGAGTCCAAAACCGCACACATAACAAATTATTGATTGTTGTGTCAGTTTATATTCTTTATCCATCAGTGGAGGTGGCTGTTACACTCACTGTTATGAAGGGTAGACTAGAAGAGTTGTCATTTAAGGGAACCTATATGTTTTTGTGTGCCGCTATAACAGGATATATACGTGATATGACCTTTATCTTGCTGGGCTCAAAAGAAGCCACTTGCTGGTGGGTCACACTTTCCGCCCTGTGAAATATATAATAATGTTGTATTGTATCAACGCTATCAGCTTTGCCTGTAATGGACTCTTTTTACACCGAAGTGTTGCTATTTTTATTTAGTTTTGATTTTCCACCACTTGTTGTTGATTTAACATGTCAAAGGAAAACAAACAAACAAACAAACAAATTACTACTAAGTCAGGAACTTTTTTAAAAAGCCAGAAATCTCCCACATTTTATTTTCCGCACTGTGAAGAATAAAATATTAATTAAAGCAACTTAAAAAAACCCCAAAACTTTCTTTACCCTAAAATAAATAGTTTACTTGAAACAAAGCACATTCCGGCTGAACTCTGAGAGACACTGAACTGAAGATCCATCACCAAAGCCTTGCATGGGAGACAAATCACTCACAGCAAACATCCTCACCACAAACCATAATCACAGCTTTGTCTTCCATGGATGTATAGTGGGAAAAGCTTGAGTCTTTCATGTGTCTAAAGCTCATGTTCAAACACAGCATGAGTCCTCTGCAGCCTAAATTTCCCTACTTCTCTTCTGTTTTAACTCACAAAACATTTCCAATTAATCTGCACAGGGATTTCACACATAACTAAAGAGCGCAATCAAGGGCCTTTTATTCGTAGACATTTATTCTGACGGCTGCTCAGCTTCATCGTCTTGCTAAGAGGAAAAGAAAGATCTGTTCCCTGGCACTGCACCCATGGGAAAAAAGAACATGTGGCTTAAGTGTAAAACTCTTGTATTATTAAACTGTGAATGTGCAAACAGTAATTGGATCAGCAGCAGTTTGATCCTTTCCTGCAAGAGGGAAAGGTTTTGATATAAACAACAAATCATTAGAATCTTGGTCTAATCTGTCTTTAATCTTTTTAACCTCGGAGGAAAACTTGGAGTCGGCTGCAGTTTTACACAGTTTTCCCAGTTGTAAATCATTAAAAAGTACAAGTCAGAAAAAAAAAAGTTTGGATGCTTTTACAAATTTGCCAAGAGAGGATATGAACACACCAATTCCTGGAGCTTACGTCTAATTCAGATCTCTGAGCAACTCTGAAACCATTATCGCTGTTACATATTTTTCTTTTGGTGGTTTTCCAATATTTGCCTTCCTTGCTGTTCTAATTATATCTGTTACCAGCAAACAAATGCAGGATAACACAGCCAGGCTGAGGCTTTAAGTGTATGCTATTAGCATTTCAATATCCACCCAGAGCTTAGGCCAAGTTTTCACCCTCACACAGGGAAACTGATTGAACAGAGCTTTGTTACAGAAGAGAGTGTGTTGTACACAAAATGTAGCTGCAACCAGACTCTGAGAAACTGCAATATTTAGCCGATATAAACACTTTTGTTTTTCCAAAACTTGAAAAGAGTGTGCTTAATACCCGAGTCATTCATCCAGTAAAAACCGAATTAGGTAATTTGCATGTCACTGAAAGGCTTGTAGGAAATCTTGATGGAAAGTTTAGAATGACTTGTTGAAAGCAGTAGAATCATTCCAGGTGTTTTGCATATGTATGATGTGGCGACAGGTGAAAGATTACGCGAACTGCAAACAGGCACCTCAGGCGGAGCACCTGCCCGTCGGTGAACCGTGGTGAAATGTTAGCAGGGGCTGTTTCTGTGGGTTTGCTCACTGATAAAGAATCCAGTATCCAAAATGTCTATCGCGTTCTGTTGACAAAACATAAAAAAGCCAACATGACTTGTGTTTGTCTCAGTTTGAGTCACGGTTTAGGAGAAATGCAGCTTCTCTGCCCACCCACATGTTCTCACTCCAGGGAGAAACTGAATATAAAAACACGGAGAGTCTTGTCTGTCACCCACGTAACGGCCCAACAGACTGACCCGAGAGCAGTTTTAAGTGTTTTATGACTACTGGGAAAGCTTTTCACTCAGCTCGAAAATATAAAGAACTAGAGTCCACCTGGTATTTAGATGGCCATCCACAGTGTTTACCCTACCCTACTGAGGTATGGAGCCAGAGTCAGAACCTCAGAATGAGGTGAAATGCCAAATGTCAAACACGCAACCACAAAGAGCCTAAACAATTAAAGCAATGCAAAATCATCAGAAGGAGAGACAATAAAAAGGCATAAAATTACTTACAATCCACAAAACTGCCACAAAGACACACAAAATACACAGCTCAACAACCACAAAGACACATTGGAACCACACATTGATCTGTGACCAAGAAGACTTTCAAAACAACCACAGAGACAATAACAACAGCGACAAAGCAAGAATCGGGACAAGCTGATGCAAAACAACCAGAAAGACTTAAAGAAAAAGCCGCAAAGAGAAAAATAACAAAATGCAAAATGACTTCAGAGGCACAAAATATCTAAAATAGGAATAAAAGAAATGCAAAGTCAGCTAAAGCCTGGGGATATTTCTTGTCTTTGTCATTGTGTGACGACATTGATAGTTTATTTGAATTAAGGTGACAGCTCTCTGAGTATCCATATGTTTAATACACATTAGTATTTATTTAGATTTGGTTTTTGATGAAGAGATATCAGTATCTTTCAGATCTAAAGGTGTCACAGGTCCTAAAAGTGACATATAACCCTTGCTTTAGTTGGAGTGACGGGAAACACTTGAATTAGCCTGTTAACAGTCTGTATTGCTGTCTGTTTAAAACACAAACACCCCTGTGTGTTTTTTTACACCTCCTATCAGTGTTTTGAGCAGAAAATGTGAAATTCCACAACTCTGCAAAGGTGCTCCCCTCCTTGTGTTTCACTCAAAAACAAGACTGTAACTGTCAGTGGAATGGAAAACCCCTTGTGTGTGTGTATGAAAAAGGGGTGCTGGGAGAAGATCTGGTGAGGTATGGACACTTGCCACAGAGGGACATTCTTCAGAGTGCAGAGGATTCCAGCGACGCTGGCCACTCACACATTGTCTTCGTGACTCTCCTCTGCTATATCAGTCAGTCTCCAATTAACAGCCTGCATTGTCTGCAGGATTAGGAGCGGCGGGACAAGGCCCACGGAGAGATCCCACAACAACTGGCACAGAACTTAATCCTGCTCTGCATGTGCTCTATAGGCCATCCAAGTTGGGAGTTTACTATAATCCAGGTATCATATATCCTGGCAATGGAAGGACTTGAACTTACTAAGAAGCACTTGAGTGGAGGGCTTGAGGAATGTGGAAGAAAAACAGCTTGTAGAGAAACGCATTTTTCTCAGCTGAAAGATGGACTGCGGGAAGTGTTTATTTTTCATCCAAGTAATCGTGACTGATTCCCAACAGAAATCCTGTTTAATTTAAACATTGACATTTTTACAAAATTGCAATTATATTTCTTTGTTTTAGTTGGAATTTTGTCATCAATCTCTGGGCTTTACATACTCTACTGTACTCTACTGCTTTCTAGCATCTTCTTCTTTCAATTGTTCCCTTTCGAGGTCACCATAGTGCCTCTGTTTTATCCTAACCCTGGCATCCTCTTCTGTCACACCAACCCTCTGCATGTGCTTCTTCACTACATCCATAAACCTCCTCTGTGGTGCTCTCACTTAGCAGCTAAATCTTCAGCATCCTTTGTCCATTGTGTCCACTCTCTCTCCTCTGTACATGTCTAATCCACTCAACCTGAGCTGTTCTCTGACATACTCTAATCCTGTCCACACCCCTACTTCCACCACAGTAGAACAGTTTGGATGCCGCTAGCCTTGCTTCTCTTCCACCTGGTCTCCTGTACATATAATTTATACATCTACATTCCGTCTCTTCATCATATCAGCCAGCTCTCTCCTATACAAGTCACAGTCCAAACTCCACCCAACAATAGAACAGTTTCCAGTGGGAGCCTGCTGATTAACACCAGTACCAGTGCTGGTCATTGTTAGCTCAGGCATCAACTGCTCATTTCTGCATATTTGATTTGGCTAAGATCTGATGTAACCCTCCTCCCCATTATTCTGGGCTTGGGACCAGCACTAGGAGTACGCTGGCTTGTGGCCCCCTGGTTGTTTGTGCAGGATTTAGTTTCTGATCCTTTACTGAAGGAGCTAAAGTGTTTGACAGCAGTAATCAATACAGTTAGATTATATTGCATGAGATGCTGTAAATAGTTTATAAAAGCTAGACAGAAAAAGTAAAACTGTCACAGCGAGCAATTAAATTGAGTGAATTCTCCATGTAACTGTGCTGGTTGTGGGAGAAAAAGGTCAAATTTTTCAAGATGAAAGATTTTTAAAGTAGTGAAACTGATGGAAAGACTGACTTTTTAAAAATTAAAAATACAAAATGACAAGGTTAAAATCCATCTTTTTGTATATGCCTTGGGTAACACGTAGCAAAGAGAATATGACAGCTCCTCCAAACAAGAAGGACTGCATCAGTGTAATGATGTTTTGGAAATGTTCAACATAGCATAGGTGGCTTGTAAGTGTCATGCTCATTTTCTCATTGGGCTGCACAGCTGACCAGGAGTTGTCAGCTTTACAAACATGCATATTATAATAACATCTAAAAAGATACTGGATTTACAACCCAAATTCCAAAAACGTGGGAATTTTTTAGAAAAATGGAAATAAAAACAGAATGTGATGATTTGTATATACCATATTTTATTATCATCTTAGTTGTTTAAAAGTAGAATCTAATTTAAGAAAAACACAAGATTGTTTTGAAATTGATGGCAGCAACATTCGTCAAAAACGTTGAGCCACTTTTACCACTGTTTAGCATCCTCTCTCTCTTTTTCTTTTTTAAAACAACAGTTCACAAACACCGGGGAAATTAAATATGTATATACCTTTTAGCACTGACTTCCATAGGCACTAATGCACCCCCATCCCATCAGAAATGCAGACTTTTGAACTGAGTCCCGATAACAAGCGGGGTGGTCTTGCTAAGGATGCGGTGTCCATGTTTTCCAAAACGAATTTGAAACTTTCATTCGTCTGACCGCAGAACAGTTTCCCACTTTGTCTCATTCCGTTTTAAATGAGCTTTGGCCCAGTGAAGACTGCAGGGTTTCTGTACCATGTTCACACATGGCTTGTTCTTCAGCTTAAACATGCATTTGTAGATGGCATGGTAAACTTTCTGGAAGTGTTCCTAAACCCATGCAAAGATTTCCGTCTTATGCACTGACTTGCTGTCAGTTAACTCTAAAACATTCCTCCTCCTGTTTCTTTTTTAGTACCACTCACTGGATTCTGTTTTTAATTTAAATTTTACACAGTGTCCCATTGTGTATATATAAGGCTTAAAAGATTGATTTCAGTAACTGTGCATTAAAATAACACGACTAACGTTACATTTCTGCGTGGTGATTTAATCCATCCACACATTCATTTTCTCAACCATTTGTCCAGTTCAGGGTCGCAGGGAGGTTGGAGCCCATCCAAGTTGTCAGAGGGCGAAAGGCAGAGTACGCCTTGGACAGGAGTCTATCAAAGGAGAGCTGGGTTTTTAATTACTTGGTACTGGAGCGTAAATTTATTGTTTGAAGGTCATGTGCATGAAAAGTTAAAAAGGTTTTGCATAAATGCAAATCAGGGTGCAAACAGTGGCGTATGACCTCAGGCAGCGATACTGTAACTCATCTCTACATAACAATACAACATTCTGGTACCCAACTGTTAAAGATATTTTTGGTTTGATATGCACCAGACTTTTATGTGGAGGACAGCTGGTGGAATACTCGCGTCAAGCAACCGAAGGTTTTACATTATGCTCATAATATTTGACCAAAGCCACTAAAAGACACTTTAGTTGTGTCTGAGTGCAAAAACTGTGGCGCTCTCCTCATTTAGATGGTGTTTTTGAATGTTTGTTGTAACCTTGGTGATAAGAAAACTTTAATGTCCTGGCTGAGAGATGAGATCATGTGGTTAAATGTCTTATGTGGGCTTTTTTCTCTAGAGTTGGTGGTGAACCACTGGATCATGACAAATTCTTCACACAGAAGAACAGGAAGGAAACTTTGAGAAAGTCGTGAAGCATCTCATTGAGCAGGGCTTAGAAAAAAAAAAGGAAAAAAAAAAAAAAGCGAGGACATGGATAAATGGCCTGCTCCATAAATCCTTCTTTGGGTACGTGCTCCCACTGACTGCTTGGGGTGATGTGCACAAAGGAGGAGGTGAGGTGTGAATGATGTGACTCTCTGGACGCAGCAGCCTCCCTCGGAGCTTTGCCACAAAAGGGACGCCCGGTTTCCTCGACTCTCACTGAGCAACAAAGCAGTGACAGGACACGGAGGTGCTCACGTGTTGAGTTTGCCTCAACTATACTGTGATGACAAGATGAATACGCTGAGAAATGACAAAGTGTGAGCACCACTCATAATTACATGGAACTTTTCCATTTTATGCCACGAACAGCTGTAGTTTAAATACAAAAGATATGATAATCTTAGGATGTACAACACATTATTAAAATAACACCAGTGGGTCATTATCTTTTAGGTTTGTGACCACAAAGGCAGCATATAGTTGTTGCCAAACTTCTTGGTATACCAAAGTATTCAAGAACCAAATATGAGGCCACCAGGTACGCTTGGCTCAAACAGAATGGCTGAAAAAGAAAAGAATCAAAGTGTTGCAATGACCTTCTTTTTTATGGTGTTATATAAGAGGGCGAATGGTGGTCAGCATTCAGAGTCGACAGATGGCGCCCAACTTGACCCTGATAGAGGTATTTTTGTGTGTAACTGCTGAATGTGTAAATATCATCAACACCAGGGTCATATCAACTTCACTGGCCAAATGGAAACTTGACGCTGCCAGAAAGTCAAGAAAAATAAATCCAAATAAAGTCTAAATAATTATGACATGTTTTGGAAAACACCTGTAAATAATTTATTTTCTGTTCTTTTGCTAAAATTGCTTATCCTCTTTTTTTTTTTTTTAAATGCCTCATTGCTGCTGTTTGATATAAGAACTGAATTAGGATGTGCCAGAAAGATTTCAGAGGGGCAATGTCAGCCCTGAGGTTTGGGCTGATTACACTGGTGCACTTTTAAATGGAGGTCTTAATTGCCTTGTGAGGTTTAACTCTCTTGTGTGTCTCCTGGCTGTCAGTCATGCAGCTGCTTGGCACTGAGAAGGCAGAGAAGAAGGAAAGCCATGGTCTGACCATCTGGAAGAGAGCCCAACCAGACTCAGGAAGTGTCTGTCTGAGGGTTTGAGGGGGGGTGTCAGAGGGTCCAGTCTCACCCTCCCCACCCGCTCCCTCCTCCTTCCCCTTCTCCATTCAGCTCCTCACCTCAAAGCATTAGTAATGCATTCCTCCCGTCCAGCAACAAGCAGTGTAATTCAATTTCCTCGACAGTGAGGCCGTGTGAAATTTCAATTGCGTCTCTGTGTTAGACGGGCTGTGAAAACCTCCCTGCCTCCATCGTGCTTTGTTTGTTTACTGCTCAGCCAGCACAAAAAACAGCAGGAGCCCAGGGGATGATGTAATCTCGGCATTTTACCATTTTTTGATAGACAAATGTGACATATAGTTAAAGAATTAAAATAAAGTAGGTTGTTTTAAGATAAAAAAGGGGCATTTTTAAAATACAGAAGTCTGTCTGTTCTTGCATGATCAGTTGCAGTATCAAACGGGGTGACAGCAGCTGGCTGGCGGCATGAAGGAAGTTGACAAAACCAGACTGGTGGCCCAGTGCTGACACTGACCTCTCGCCTGCTGTCTGCCCAGAGATGTCACAAACACAAGGCTGCCTATTCTCCTCAGCTCACACTGAGCTACATCCACACTGTTGTATGTTACTGCAAAGCGACAGAAATAAAACTGAGCAAAAATCAGACTCTCTTATGCAAAAGGAAAGAAACAATGGCCCCCAAAACTTCAGAGAGAATAAATGTGAATATCTTGAAATTTGCCTGGATGACAAATGATCTGTCTAAAGTCAAATAGATAAAACTCTGCAAAGAAACTAAAGCAAATATTCAGGTTTTATTTGCCTGGTTAGTGACTCCTTATTGTACACTGGGCTGTTTTTCTGCTCTACATTTCATTCTAAATGTTGGCCCATTAACTTTTTACATGTTAGCTGGACATACCATTCCCTTTTCAGCTGAAGAAACAGATGCCTTTATGCTTAAATTGTGCTTTAGAGGGAAATCTACACCGTAACTTACGAGGCAACTGGAAACCCCTCTCAACCTTTTTTAAATGTTAATACAAACTTTTCCTGCCAATTCCTTTTATTATTATTGTTGTAAACTCCTCAGAGGAGGCAGACCTGCTCATATGTATTCCACTACAGTAACTGAACTAACTCTGGAAATTTAGATTTATAATGCAAACCAGAAAGATGTGATTTATCATCATCATCATCTTCTTTTTCATTCTGGCATCTTCAGCTTGACCTCCTGTCTTTTTATCAGTGCTACCATCTCCAAACTGTATAGCATAGCACGTCTCACTACTATCTAGTAAACCTTCCCTTTCAGACTTACAGTGAGCTTTTAGAGTAAAGATGAGAAATGTACAAAGTATGCAACAAAACACAAACCCTTGGCCTTGGCAACATCGGCCCAATCCACACTTTCTACCCAATGATGGCAGACCTCCATGTAATATAAGAGATGAGATTGCTGTGCTGAGATTCCAACTGAAGGAGTATCAGCACATGCAGCAAAAAAATCACTACAAAATGGTAGCCGCAAACCACAAACGTACCAAGAGCAAAACCCAGAATGATTGGATTTGCCTGCAGTTAAAGTGCAGTAGAGAGAATGCAGAAGAGAAGCTGAGTTGGAGATCCAATGTAAGAAACAGGAGGATGAAATCAGCCAACTCTGCGATCAGATCTTCAAAACTAAAAAAAAGAAATCTTGAAGAGAAAGTTGCAAAACGCAGAGAACAGTAAGAGGAAGTCCGCCGTGAGATCGCAGAGCTCAAAGTCAAACTCTGCACCAGTGAGGCCCTTTGTGAAAAAAATTATTTGAAGGCACAAAATTTAAAATAACAACTGGAAAAGACCAAAGCTTTCTACCTGGAAATCATAGAGAAGCAAAGCCAGGAGAACACAAACATCAAAAACAAAGTCCAGCAAACAGAAGAAGAGAAGATCGCACTGCAGCAGACAAGAAAAAAACAAGAAAAAGAGTCCAACATTACCAAACCAGATCATTCTCAGGCCCAAAATGAGACACTCCAGGAGAATCTGCAAGAAAAAGAAGAAAAGGAGGCCAGAGTTTCCAAACAAAAAAAAATCCAGAGGCACAAGATGAAAACATGTCAGAGGAAAAGCCCAAAAAGAAAAAGAAGAAAAGGAAGTGCAAATGGCTGTTTAGACTATTCACTTAACTGACTTTAACTTAAGTTATATACAACTAAATATCACTAGTAAATAATTGCATTAACCAGAGAGTTTCTTCCAGAGCCTAAAAATCCATTTTAAGGCTTATTTGCTTTAATATTTAGTCATATATAAATTTGTCCTTGGCTCCACCCCCAACCCCCCCAACCGGTGGCAGCAGATGCCCCTCCCTGAGCCTGGTTCTGCTGGAGGTTTCTTCCTTTTTAAAGGGAGTTTTTCCTCACCACCGTCGCCAAGTGCTTGCTCATAGGGGACTGTTGGGTTATTTTTTCTTTGATTCAGTTCACTACAGCTCATTTGTATGTAAATACTGTTGAATTGAATTGAACTGAATTGATGATTTTTAGGAGAAAGACTTAGTCAGTGAGTGAATCAGGGTGTTATAACATATTACCCATAAACATTACCATCAAACGATCAAATAAAATACAAAAATTGCCATTACCAAAATATCCAGTGTGAAGATTTAACTTTTATCTCGTTTGTCTCAAAAGTAATCAAAATGTCAAATTACAACAACTTAGCAGCAGAAATAAACACGTTTACAGCCTTGTTAAAAATGTTATTGGTTCCGTGGATGATTTCCACTCTATCTGTGCTGTTTATGCTTTTTGGAAGTGTTTCTAATAGTATCTACCATGTAATATGCCTTACTCAATGGTTCATGGAACTATTAACAGTTTTGATAATTGGCTTTGTAAATTGAAATTCTATAGCTTTATCTATACTAGCAAACGGTTGCGCTACATGCAGGAGACAGGTAGAGTCAGGTCAGTATCCAGTCATTGTTATGAAGGCTTTCTCTTTGGCATCCACAGATGCAACGGCTCATAACGAAGTGGTGCAAACAGAGGTGAATCCACGTTTGCATGAGTTTTATGTCGCCTGCCAAAGAGTTCTTTGAGTAGGACACCTCCTCTCCAATGCTGACTTCAGTCAGTCTGTAGACTTGAAGTCTGAGGAGCACATTTTCAAATGAGTTTCTGAGGTTTGAACTCTCACAAATGTCCCCTCAGGGTCCAAAAAGCTCTTAAGCCAACTGATTTATCAGTAAATTTTAAAGAGCGTGAAAGTCTCCACATGTGGATGGAGGCCCTGAAAATTTTACAAAGTAGACTTTTCATAATGTGAACATGTATGCAGAGCTTTTGGATGATGGAGAAATAAAAGGCAAACTCAGATTGATATTATGCTCTCCATGTGTTTGAGTCTCTTCATTTCATGTTTGTGCTAAAATCTGCATTCCATGATTAAAGTAAATGTTTGCATGATGAGCGATGCCTATTTAGACATCCCTTATTCACGGCGCAGCATTATCAGTCATTTGGAGTCATTTTTGCATCAGTGAGAAAGTTCTGTAAAGGATTTAGCTGCTAAACGCTGCACTATGTTCACCAGCAGCGTACTGTAATTTTAGAGCTCTGTCTCTGAAAACAGCAGCCTGTGGGAGCTGAAAATGAAAGTATCACCTTAGCATTTTATTTCTGAGAAACTTCGCTGGTTAAAATAGTCAAGTGTCATGACTCATATCCTGTTTTGTTGTGCTGTATGTGTTTACATTCAATGTGGTGATGTATTCCAGGAGAGCACTTGGTGGTTAAAGAGAATTACCAAAGAAGCACAAACAACAGACAAAAGTGAACAAAAACCCCCCATAATTTCTGATCATAAATCTAAACATAAATTTAGATATATGCTCTCACCAGCCACTTTATTGGGTACAATTTGCTTGTACAGAGTTGGACTCCCTTTTTGCCTTTTCCCTTTAACTTCATCCATGATGGCATAGTTTTAGCAATCATTCAGTCAAACATTCCTCAAAGATTTTAGGCCATATTGACGTGATGATATCACACAGTTGCCGTGGATTGGTTGGCTCCACATCCATAATCTTCTATTCCACCATATTCTAAAGGTGCTCTATTGGATCAGGATCTGGTGATTGTGAGTCCACTGAACTCACCATCATGTTCAAGAAATCAGTTTGAGATGATTACTAAACGTGAATAACAAACGAAGCAGGAGACTCTACAGAGTCAGCTAAATGGAGCTGGAGTGGTCAGCTTTTCCATAGCCTTAGTGGCGCAGACTGAAAGGCTCTGTCCTCCCTAGTCTTTAGTCTTGTACGAGGGACAGCTAAGAGATTTTGAGCTTGTGGCATGGTGTGATAGCCTACTGGAAGATGGGTACACTGTGGTGATACAGGCATAGCCATGGTCAGCAACAATACTCAGGTTAAACAGTTCTCAACTGATATTAAGGAGCCCGAAGTACACCAAGAAAATATCACCCAAATTATTACACCACCACCAGCCTGAACTGTTGATACAAGGTGGGAGGGATCCATACTTTGTTGTTTACCCCAAATTCTGACATCCAAATGTTGCAGAAGAAATCAAGACTCATCAGACCAGCAACATTGTCCAATTTTGGTGAGCTTGTGGAAATTGTAGGCTCAGTTTCCTGTTCCTGATGCCAACCTGCTGTGATCTTGTTCTGTAACGTTCTGCTTCAAGGTTACATGTGTTGAGTGTTCAGAGAGTGCATACCTCAGCTGCACTCTCAGCCTTAGCTGTAATAAGTTACTGTTGCCTTCCTATCAGCTTTAAGTAGTCTGGCTTTGCTTCTTTTACCTCTTGCATCAACAAGGAGCTTTGAGAACTACTGTTCACTACACATTTTCTCCGTTTCAAAATATTCTCTGTAAACCTTGGAGATGGCTGTGTGAGGAAGATTTTGTACCTTAATCTATAAGATTATCAGACCGGCCTGCCTGGCACCAACAACCATGCAACATTTAAAGTCTCTTAAATCACCTTACGTCCCCATTCTGAAGCTTGGTTTGTACCTCAGCAGGTCATCTTGACCATATCTGCATGCCTAAATGCATTGAGTTGCCGCCGTGCGATTGGCTGATTAAATATTTGAGCAGTTGAACAGTTGTCTCCAAGAACTACAGTGAAGTTTTGCTGCTACCTAGTGTCTGATTCTGGCTGGCCTGGATGTCAGGAGGGATTTTTCAGTCTCAACAGCACAAAGAAGTGCGATGATCTATTGCACTACATTTATGGTTTCTTTAATTTTGAAACACAGCATTCAAGCTCAAGACGACCACAGTGTTTACATGTACAAGTTGCATATATATATGTATATATAAAAAGGTTACATCTACAGTGATTTTTTTTTTCCTCCACAAAAATTTTAATGAAAAATTTAAATCTATTTACCATATTCACATTAATGAAGTAACACACTGTGCTTCTACAAATCTAAACTAAAAATAAACTAGCAAACCCAATAGAAAAAAGGTGTTTAAAAATGTAGAAATTAAAATGTCAATTTCACAATTTTTTCCCCCATTTTGTAATAGTTTATAACCAGTATAATAGCATTGCATTACAAAACAGAGTATGACTATCCAAAGGAGAAAAACTGCATCAGTGTAATAACGAATATAGGTGGTTCGAATGAGTCAGGCTCATTCTCGCAACAGACTTTTAAGACATTAAAAAAAAAAAAAAAAAAAAAA
>VVHJ01002430.1:0-12875 GCA_015107715.1 Tylochromis polylepis | reverse complement strand
GTGTTAGAATGGCCCAGTCAAAGTCCAGATCTAAATCCAATCGAGAATCTGTGGCAAGATCTGAAAACTGCTGTTCACAAACGCTGTCCATCTAATCTGACTGAGCTGGAGCTGCTTTGCAAAGAAGAATGGGCAAGAATTTCAGTCTCTAGATGTGCAAAGCTGGTAGAGACATACCCTAAAAGACTGGCAGCTGGAATTGCAGCAAAAGGTGGTTCTACAAAGTATTGACTCAGGGGGCTCAATAATTATGCACACCCCACTTTGCAGTTATTTTTTTGTAAAAAATGTTTGGAATCATGTATGATTTTCGTTCCACTTCTCACGTGTACACCACTTTGTATTGGTCTTTCATGTGGAATTCCAATAACATTGATTCATGTTTGTGGCTGTAATGTGACAAAATGTGGAAAAGTTCAAGGAGGCCGAATACTTTTGCAAGCCACTATATTTTGATATCCATTGTTTATGTTTAAGTCTCATTTAGTCATCTAAGCTCATTTCTGTTTTGCCTAGGTTGCCCTCTCAAAGTTTATTACCTATTAGATTCCCCTTGTGTGTTCGCCCTTTGTGTTTGTCTCCCGCGCCCTTCAAGTGTTTCAGTATTGTCTATGTCTCCCATCTTCTCCTCTTGTTTACATGTTTTCCCTCGTGTCCCATTCCATCCATCATGTGTGTTTTTTCCAAAGCCATCATGTTCTGTTTTGGTTATGTCTGTGTCTCATCTCCAATTCCCTTTTTTCCCTCTGTGTGTTTATAGTGTGCGTGTTCCTTGTCAGTTCGTCATGTTAAGTCTGGCTGTGTATTATGTATTAGATCACATCTGTCATATGTTTCATGTCTGCGTGTCCTGTGTTGTCAAGTCTGCGTCTCATTATGTTTCCTGTTTTATTGTGAAGAATCTGTTTCCATGTTCAGTGTGTCTAGTTTCACTTCCCCTGTGGTGTCATCATGTTGATTCATATCAGCTGTTTCCCCATGTTTCCACTTCTCCTGATCAACTCCTGTGCGTATTTAGTCTGTGTGTGTGTTCATTCATTCCCTGTCCGATTGTCTGTTATCCTGGTTTGTTTCCATGTCATGCCATGTTTCCAGGGTTATGAATTCATGTCAGGTCTTCACGTTTCAGGGTTCTCATGTCAGGTTTCTATGTCCATGTTCTTGTTCTAGGGTTTTTATATTTAGCTCACCCAGTTTAGGTTATGGTTTAGGTTTGCCTTTGCTTTTTGTTTTATACTGTTTCACCGGCCTCGAATAAATGGCTCCTTTTTGTTACGCTCAAGTTTTGTTTTTGCATGTCTGCATTTGGGTTCTCCTCCTCACTCACCTCAGTCAGCTTCTCTGCCAGACTCTGACATCCAAAGCCTTTTCTAAGTTTTTACACATTAGTTAATTTCATCTTTAGATCCCCAGTCAGATATTTAGAGGTGGTTACATGTTAAACACCAAGGACTGAGTAGTCACAGAGTCTAAGAAATAAAAATAGGGTATGGAAGTTGAAAAGCAAAGTCTTACTAATCGAACTTTTTCACACAGCTATACAGCTTAATCAGACAATTTTCTTTTTCAATGCTTTACTGTTTTGTGAATTTAATTAAAATTAAAATGGATTTGGCATTTTTACAAAAAAAGGGTCAAATTACTATGCTTTCTTTGTGAAAACCCTGAGACCCTTAATGAAATATTTTGAAGAAACCAATTTAATAATATGGTGAGTTTCCTCTCACATATGTCTCCAAAGATAAATATGCTAGGCTAATGACCTTCACAGGGCATACAGTACCTCTCATTATTTTCATTGATGTAGGCGCCAACACCTCTGCTATTCAGCGTGGATTTAAAAAACAAAAGTTGGGTGGATGGACTTTCGCAGCCACAAATTAGCCCAATAGTTAAGTGGGTTTGTCACAAAAATTGCACTCACCAGGACAGCTTCACTAAAAGTTTGGAGTCACAATTTTTCCAATGCATACTTATTAAGAAATAAATGTAAGACAAAAACAAAACAAAACATGCTGATAAGTAGTGTCTGTTTTGTGTTGTGAACCAGCTGAGAGCACTGTACATACAGGACTGATTTTGAGTCAGTATAACGCAATTCTTCCAGAATTATTGTGATTATAAATTTATAGATTATTGAATGTATGTGCAATGTATAAATGTTATTACATTCACAAGACAAACCTCTTCCAAAAAGGTATAAACTGGAAAAGCTGTGATTTTTTTTCTCTTTTTTTGGGGGGGGAGGTCACCATTAAGTAAATGGGAGCACGAGGGGCAGGATGAATGTTCTGTGTTTGCAGACAAAAAGTCTTTTAGAAAAGAAAGGGTGGTTGAACAATGGTAGATGCCAGCTGGCTTTAATGACACTGGCTGCTACCCCTGCTCATCCCAGTCAGTTTTTGGCACATGCTCATCACTCTGACTCCACAAAAGGAGCTAAATGAAGAAGCATCTGGAAGTTCTAATTCATACAGTTTTGGATATTGGCAGCTACCTGCAGAACACAGACAAATCCACCAACCTCTTGACTTACTGAATGTAGCATGAAATATTAATATGCATGCACATTTGCTTTTTTTTCCTTTTATGATATGTTTTCACTTCCTATACTATACCATTATAGAGTCACCAGGCTACCACCCGTGTCCCTGACTGCATAATCCTTTAATTTTTAAAATTCATTTCACACTGTAAAAAAAAATAGAACACTTAAGTGATTACAAAAAAGGAAACCTGTTGTATGCAATTTTTTTCTTTTCTTTTTCTTTTCTTTTTTTTCCATTTACATGAACTTAAGTTAAGATTAAGTAAGAAGTTCAGTTAACTTTTCTAACTGTTTAGAATTTAAGATTACCTTTCAGGTCTAACCATTTGGTAAGTTACACACACTCAGGTTGTTAAGACCAAATGTAAGGACATCAGTTCAGATTGATATTAGTATTTGAACTCAAAATCCATTTTTCACAAGTCAAGCTACAGTGGAGACTTTACCATTGGAAGCAGTACACATGTCTAAAAAAGGTACTTTCAGTAATTTATTGTGATTTGCACTGGAAACATGTCAATTTATTAAAGCAACTGTCCAAACTAGAACAACAGTCATGACAGGCAGTGACTGCTGTTGTGCTGATTTGACTGACAGCTGCTCCAGGTGTGTTCAGATACTTCTGTTACTCAAAATCTTCTCTTCTGGCACTACAGCAACACTGCAACTGTCATCACTTTGTATCGGACTTCCTTTCACTGCAGTGTAAATTGGATATTGTCGAAAAAACACAATAAAATAAAACATTTACCTGGTTATTACTTACATTTTCGTTTTTAAAATCCACAACAGAGGGGTTTGTTATAGATTTTGAAAAGGCAAGACAACACACCAAAATTTGAAATCTGAAAGTATGCATGTGTCTAACCCTTTTTTTCATCACTAATGTTTCTGTAAAGACATATGAAATGTAAAAGTGACCACAAGCAGCTCATTACTTTATAGTGAAGACAAAGAAGTCACTCTCTGTAGCTATAGCTCATCCATGTTGGAGAATAAACTGTGTAATGGTCAGTGTTTAAATCTGTCTTAAGTCTATTTCACTATGCTAATAAAGCTGCCGGTGTGAATTTGCTGACAGACACAGTATGAAGTTTAATGAGCAGCTTATTCCAAAATGATGTCAGGAAGGATTACTGTACTGTATGTTGGCATTTTAAGCCACAAATATTCCCAGGACGTATTATGTACACTTAACAGTTTAAATGAAAGAATGATTCTTCATTCCTCTTCAAAGGTTTATATTATATTGTATGAAAGTGACATCTTGGAGCCAATAACGATAATGTATGTCCAGCATTTCACAGCAAAAAAAGGTGGTTTGTGTAGAGGATAAAGCTTTAGAGCCTCATTTTTTCCACATTAAAGCAGACCTCTGGGCGAAAAACAATTTTTATTGTATATCTTTGGCCTGTCACTCATGCTGACTATGAATCAACCGGGTGAGTGGCTGATTCTGTAAGTGAGAAAGATAAAGAAGTGGGTGGAACGTGGAATCTTTTTGCTGCCAAATAAGTGTCAGTTTGAAGACAGACAGCTTATATAAAGCTAGTGGTATAAAGAGGGGGAAGGAGAGGCATGAGGCGAGAGAGAGAGAGCAAGGGAGTTGCCATTCAATTAATTTTCAAAAATTGCTCTGGAGAAAATGCAAAGATGGAGCCTCACTTTTGGATTATTAATGTTGCATTGTCTTGCTGAAATAAATGAGCTGTTGCCAGAAAAAGGAAAAAAAAGTCATATGTCATCACAAAATAATAGGGTATGGATGCATAAATAGAATTTGTTTTCTCACAATGATTTTTACATATCTCAGAAAGTTTCTGGATATCTAAACTGGATGTCTAAACTGGTTTTCAATGTAAAACCAATCTTATCCTTTAGATCAGATTGGTTTTCAATGGAGTATTAGATCACAGTAATTGACCCTGTAAGTACAGAGATTTGGTCATGTCTCTTACTCTTTTGTTAAGATTATATGCTATGAATGATAGAATACCCAGAATGTTTGCAATAATGTTGTGAAACAAATAAATAATGTTATTTCTACTGCAATCTTTGCTAGTGCTGAAGTCTACATTCAGGAATGTTTGCATATCCTATCTTTCCCTGATAATATATATGATATTATTCCTTAATTTGGGACAATTCAATTCAATTCATGAAGTCATTACTAGTTAACGTTAAAGAAATGGCTGGCTCATCAGAGCTCTGACTTTTTGTCAGCCTGGCTACAGTGTTGAAGAGACACCTGGGGTTGTTCTTATTTTCTTCAATCAATGAAGAATAGAAAGATGTTCTAGCTTTATAGAGGGATTTTTTTTTATAAAGCAGCAAACATACAACACTTATGAAATTATAGTCAAAAATCAAGTCTCTGTTTGTTTTTTTATGTTTCTTAAAAAATCAGTGAAGCTGCTGAAAACATTTTAATCTTGAGTATTTTAATCTATGGTACAGTGTGTGTATGTAATATATATATATATATATATATGAGAGAGAGAGAGAGAGAATCTGCTGTAGAGACTTCTAAAAGTCATCCTGACATCAGGAAGTTACAGGAGTCTGGATGATGAAATTTGATGTCTAATGAAGAAGAGTGTATTGTGTGCTAATCATTCTAGACATTCGGAGCATATTCTTCTTTTAGTCTTAAGAAGATGGGGTTTCATGATTAATGGCTTTTTGGATGAGTGGCTTTTTATTAGGTGTTGAAGCAAAGGTGTCCCCTGCACAGTACATTTACACTTACAATAAATAAATAAATAAATAACATAATAACAAAAATGATAATTGAACGTCACTTAATTTTAGGGTCCACCAACCATCAGTATACTGCTTAGACACACTAAGCTCTGAACTTTGCACTGTATGATACAGTTAATTCTAACAACAATGCTACAAGAACACTAGTTTAAGTGGTCTGAAAAAAGAAGATCCAAAAGTAATTTGTAAATTTGTATGTCTGTGAGACTTTACTGTAAGGGGCTGCTTATCAAGACACTTTCTCCTCTTTGTATGTCTGTGAAGGTTCTCAGTCATCCAGGTCATTGTAGTCTAAAGAGCTTGGAAAGAAAAGTGTCTGGACTTAACTTACGGAAGCTTAAAGAAGTCCAGACGCTTTTCTTTCCAAGCTCTTTAGACTCTCCTCTTTGTAGCTGAGCAGAGACAAACAGTTGCTGCAGAGGGTAGGACAGTACACTACATGGGATTTAATTTTAGATTAGAGGTGGGTAATGACTTTAAAAAATGATCATTCTTTTGGGGGAAAAAACTCATCAAAAGCAGATTAGTTACATCAATTCTTAACTTCTTTAGCTGAATAATCACTTTTCGATGTAAGCACTGGGGTAAATTATGTAGCAGAATTTTATCACTTTTCAAAACCCTAAAATGAGACACTAGAATTAATTTTACTTTAAAAGGGCACATCATATTTTTTTCTCTCTTTTTCAATGAGTTTTTAGCAGACATTTGTTGGCTCTATTAAAGATGAAAACATCAATATGCACTGAATCAGTAGATCAGGATTAGAGCATCCGTAAATGGCAGTAACTTTTCAAACTGTCCCTCATAGAGTAGGTGCTATAAAAATTGAGATGAAAGTGTGGGCTCTACAAACATCTCAGACAAAAGGGCTTAGAATCAAAACACAAATCCATAAAATAGACTGGTTTCATTATTATTCTTTTTTTCAACTTGATTTTTTAATATACTGACATAACAATCAACACAGTGCTCAAATGGACTTCGATTCTCACGTAGGAAACCACAACCTGTTGTGCTCAGGCATGGCGTGCAATGGTAACTTGTGGAGAAAGCTATGCATTTGCTTGATCATCTGCAATAATGAATTTTTGATTCAGAGGCCTCTTTCATCTTCCATTAAAGATCTTTTTTATATGTACACTTCTACAGTAAACATAGCATAGAATATAAACTCCTCCACACAGATGTGTCAGTATTTGAAGTGGACACATAATTACATTCATCAAAGGCCAAATCTCCTTTCTTCGGGTGCAGAAAAATGGCTCGAGGGCTTTGCAAAAAAACCACGTCCCAATTTATCCCAATGCAAAATCAAATAAATTCATTAGCGCTTAATAAGTACATTAGGTTTGAAAATGGAAAGATTGTGTTCTCAGAAATGATTCATCCATAAACCTTTTCCATCTGAAAGAGTCAGATGTCAAGGAGTTAAAAATGTTAGCAGAGAGCACATTCATCACTTCAGCAGTGATTCTCCTAAAAACAAGGTTGACATTTTCAGGGTTGACACTCAGTTCTGCTGTCAAGAACTGCACATAATATTTTTGTTTTCAGTCTGGTTTTCTATCCTTTTAATAGAAATCTTCATACATGCTTTACACCTTTATGGTCTCCCTTTTCACCAATACTGAAGTTGGACTTTTGACAGACTCCCTGAGGTGCAGTCAGGCTGTGCGAGACAAGGACATGCGACTATTACAATAAAAACAAACAAAAAAAAAACACAACAACACTAAAAAAGCTTTAGTAGCTTTATTCAATTTCTCACTGCAGAATTCTAAAAGCTGCAATCATTTATAATCTGTGTTTCTGTGTCTACCTGGTCCAGATTTATAATCTGTAATCAATATAAACCTGTGTGCAGGTTTATATGTTGAAATGTGCAGAGCACAAAACATACCATAAGATCCTGACCAATAGCCACATAAATTAGGTTACTGAGCTACGTGTGTGTTTTTTTGCCCCCCCGCATGCCATCTCAGGCTACAGGAATTTATTAAAGTTAACATTAGATATCAAAAGATTAAGACATTAATCTAACAGATGTAATTCCCATTAACTGCTGCAAAATTACAACAAAAAATCCTGCCAAACATTTTAAATGTTTTTTTTAAATACACGAAACATGCACTATGTAGAAATGTGACTGAAAAACCTGAACACTGCACCCTCATCATCACTGTGAAAAGTAACTTGGCTGCATGTAATACCAAATGCACCTTTTAATGAACCTTGTGACAATTGTTAAGACATGAACATTTAAGAACTTGGGTGCCCTAGCATGTGCACAGGAGGGCAGGAAATCAGGGGAAATGTAAATCACTGTGGATGAAATAACAAATTTATTTTGTTTAAAGTGATCCTATCAAGCATAAAAACTAACTGAAAGTAAAGCAAAACATTCACATAGACTGTGGGCTCCCTGTTGTGATTCTGGTGATCTACACCAACACCACCCCTTTAACTTTCTTATCAACCTTTTCAGAACCATGTGCTCTTACATTCAGTACAGCAGTATTACCACAACTAGTTCATGAAGGAATCATTGTGAAATTTCTGTATGCCAGCAACTTTGACAAAACAGCAATATTACACACCCCAGAATGAGAATTAGATGCTACAAACTGCAGCAGTTGTCTTCACTCTACCTCTTGGGTTGATGTGTCCGGGGTGCATGGAAAAAAAAATAAAAATGCAGGCTAAAGGTCCTAAGCAACACCAGCTAGAAGGTCATTTAGTAATTAATCCAAGTTTGAAATGTATGACAGCAACAAAAGGTGATACAATCTACAGGAAAAACGTGCTTAGTGTGTATGTGTGTTCATGAACAAGTCACAACATTGCACAGCATATATTTTAAAAGGAAACCTTTAGCAAAACAAGGCTCGGGGAAGGCATCTTTCTGTTGGAGGTGAAGGGAAAGCGAAATGGACACTGCATTTGTCATAGTTAAGATGAAAGGTCTATTGGCTATATACCAGATGATTCAGGGTGATTTATTATAACTTTTACAATTATATAAAAGCTTGAAAAACTCTTGAATAAGCTACTATGCCTTAGTGACCAGAAAGGTTCATCCATCCTGTAAATCTCTAGTGACTGGGACTGACTCAGGAAAATTGTGATACAAAAATAAATTGCATTCTATGAATCACTGACCATCTTCTGAATGTATTGCAATTAGAGGCCATCTTCAGCGTGTGAAGTCTCAAGGTGTGTGAGATTGTGAGAGGGTAAAGCATAAGAGATCAGAAGAAAAAAAAACAACATCATAACATTTTTTTTCAAATGATAACTTCTAATCAGTGTTTCCCTGGCTAGCAATAAGATCAGAAGCTATTTATCAAATAAGGATATATAGGGAAAAGGAACAACCACTGAGTAAAACAACCCTAAACTGCAGAGAATTCATGGATCATCATATTTACCAGTTACACTAATGGGAAAAAGAAAGCACACTGTAAACAACACATGACGGACCCGACCACATTTTAACTCTTTTCGGCATCCTTCTTTATTTCGGTTGTTGTTTACAACTCTGCTGTAGCTTTTCAGCTGTCAACCCCATACAAACACCAACAACTCACTCAGGACCCAGTCCAGACTTAAATGCAGTAGAGGCATGATGAGCTGATGCTGCTCAGGTGTGTCCGCCTCCCCTCGCAACCCCGCCACATACCCCCATCGCCCGACTGGCCGAACCTACTCCCCCTGGGGGGGGATGTGTTGGTTCTGGGGGCCAGCTGCTTGTCCAGCGGCGATGGCGAAGCTGGTCTGGAGGCCGGCTGCATGGCAAGCGGTGGTGGCTTGGCAGGCGGCACACTGTCTGCCGTCTCAGGCCGAGCACGTCCCTCCGGCGCCTCGACCCCCAGCTCCGGCAGAGCAGGTCCCTCTGGTTCTCAGGCTGAGCAGGTGGATGGGCAGATGGTGGAAACGTAGGTTGCTCGGCTGCCCTCCTCCAGGGAACAGGAACGAGTGAAGATACCTGCCGGGCACCAGCCGCTTCCACCCGCGGAGTGGGTATGGGTGCATAGGTAGGCTGTGCCCTGGCTGGCCTCACCCTGGGGACCGGCGTGGGTGCCAGAGCAGTCTGGACATCAGCCACTCCCATTCAGTCAAGTGACGCCAGTGGGGGTGGCGGTGGTGTTGGCCAGAAACCGAGCCAAGTTACCAGACTTTCTATTAACTGCATCTGGTGCTTGGACCAGTCCTGCAGCTGTTTTCCCGCTGGTGGCAAAACACCGTCGCCTGCTCTCTCTGCGTGGCCATGAGCTTGGCCACCATTTGGTCCGGCGCCTCCCCTGGCTGGCTCAGTCGTGGTTCCGCCATGCTCCAATCCTGGGTTTCGGCACCACTGTAAACGATGCATGACGGACCTGACCACATTTCAACGCTTTTCAGCATCCTTCTTTATTTCGGTTGTCGTTTACAACTTGGCTGCAGCTTTTTAGCTGTCAACCCCATACAAACACCAACAACAACTCACTCAGGACCCAGTCCAGACTTAAATGCAGTGGAGGCGTGATGAGCTGATGCCGCTCAGGTGTGCAGCTGCACCACACACACCAAGCACACAAAATTTCTCAAATTCTCTACAACAGTTTAGCAACTGATACAGACATACAGAAAAAGACTACTTTAAGTTACTTCAGTTACTGT
Organism: Tylochromis polylepis; assembly: GCA_015107715.1. Lineage (NCBI taxonomy): Eukaryota > Metazoa > Chordata > Actinopteri > Cichliformes > Cichlidae > Tylochromis > Tylochromis polylepis. Next base: position 2,902 of record VVHJ01002430.1, on the reverse strand, counting down.
AGCTAAAGGCAGTTCTGCGAGCTATTAAATCATTGGGATGTGCTCAATTTTTAAACCCATGAATGACAACTTCAGCACTCACAATTACATGTGTAAAATGCTTAACATTACAAGGCAGTTAGAAAAAAAAGCAGATGCATTTCAGCAGAAGACTTTCCTCAGCATTTCTAACACATGTGGGTGCAGCCATCCTTAAAACACCACTGGGACCTAATCTCTAACAGACACAGGTGGCATCAATACATAGTTCATCAACACGAAACACTGACAGTGTGCGTAAATCACTGAAACGTGTACAAAACAACACACCGCTAACACTGTCTGCAACACATTCACTGCCAAAAACAAACAAAACACTTGAATAAACTACCTTATCAAAATAATCATATAATAAACAAACTGAATGTGAATAAAAAAATCCATTATCCACTAAATCGTTGCACTGAAGCACGGAAATCAATTATATAGACATTTTAGAATCAATGGTGAGAAATGCAAAATGAGTAAGCCTTCACACGACATATGTTACTTCATTTAATCTACCTAGGACATACAGTTTGTAAATGATATATCCAATATGCCTCCCTTTGAAGAAGTTTACATTCACTACTGACACATCTTTTCAGTGACACAATACCCATAAACCATGGCTCATGAATGAAATGTCACACTGCTTCTTCATTTAAGCTTAGTATTGGTAAATAAATAATAACATGATGTAATATGTCATGTGTTCGACTGAGGTTGTGTCTACCTAAAAACCTGCTAAGGTTTAGATTGTTTTTGACAGAGGTTGTACTTTCTTACTTTTTAACATGAATATACATTTCTTATTCACCCCTCATTCTCAAAGGTTTTTTTTCCATTTATGTTCTTTTATTTTCCTTTATTTCTATAACTTTAACTTTAACAGTACCAGCAGCTGTGATCCTTATTCACAGGAGGAGAAAAAAGGAAAAATAAATAGTTAAGTGGAACAGACAGCGTTTATTTTAAACTTTTGTTGTCAATGTTCACCTTTCTGGAAGAACAACAGTAATTCATGAGAAAATACAGTAGAAATAATTAAACATGAAGTGCTTTCATCCCTGATGTAATTATGTTAGAGTTAAAAAAAAAATAAAAATCACCCAAAAATTACCACAGGTCAGCAAATGGAACACAGACTCAGGATACATTACCAATGGACCCCTACAGTCACTCTCATTTATATTATCATGTGATTTATTGTTAATTTTCAGCTCACCATCTGCTGGAGCATAATGGAATGACATAATGGAATAAATGGAATAATAACTACCATGACAGTCAATACAGCTTATGAAGAATAACAAAAAAACAAAACAAAACAAAAAAAAAACCCTTTGTCTAACAAAACACATTCCTTTGTATTTGTTCGGGTTATTTATTCTTATTGTTGTGCAGTCCAGCTGATTTCAATGTTGGGTTCTAGTGTGTTAACTCCCCTGCTAAAAACACAGTGAAGCAAGTTTTTTTTTTTTTTTTTTTGTGCACCTGCTATGCCTCATGAAGTTTCATATTCCTGGTATTCTCAAAAACAAAATCCAGGGTGAGAATGGGAGGTATTTCATGGCACAGTGCAAGTCCATGCAGCTTCCCTGTGGTTGGTACTTTGTGAAAAGTTTGTTTTGTTCCTTGGTTTAATGACTCTTGTTATTTCACGGAAGAACTGAGCAAGGAATGATCGAGGGACTCATCAGGAGCACAGCTTTTCTGCAGAAAAGATTACTTTCAAGTACTAACTAGAGTACTGGCTTAAATCAGAGAATTTTGGCTGTGCTCAGGGTAGCATGGCTGAAAACATCATCATAAATTGGCCATTTACTGATTCAAACCTTGGCTTTCTCAGCTCTCACCCAAAAATGCTAACCTGTCAGAATATGCTCTAACTCAAACCTGTTGAAAGGAGGGGTCTCAGTGCTGACAATAACCATAGCTCTTAAGAGAATAACACTTAACTCTTCTGGAAGCTTCCAACAATGTGCACATTGGTGAAGACACTCAACCACAATGGTTGGTACTTAAATAGAAGATTTGACCAAAGAAAGACTGAGGGTCCATGCACCAGTAGAGGAGGTGACTGACCTCCTGATTTGTCCACAAATTAAGAGAAATGGTTTTCTCCAGCAGAAGAAATTATAACATGTGACAATACCAGGTGGTCTGCCATTCAGTCCTAACCAGGCCTCCCCCTGGTAAGTTGACAAATCCAGATAAGATTAGGTGTCCTCAGAGTAGCTGACTAAACATAGATACGTTAAACGTCGTCTTTTCTTGGTCATTTTTGTACATCCAGTTTTGGTCCCCTGAAGGTGACGTCTTTTTTCTGACGTCTCCTGAATGTCCAGTACTGACGTCCCCAGGACCTTCGAATATGAGCTAATTCTAGTCCAAATGTGGTTGTTGTGGACGTCTTTTCAATGTCAAACTTAGACTCATTGTCAATGTAGTTTTTATAATGCTTCTATATGTATAGGCTCTGTAGTCCCACGTTTCCAGAGGGTGGAGGCCATGTTTTCTGTAACGAAACAGTTATGTGTGAAGGAAAGCAGACCACATCAGCCTACATCTCCAAGATGGCGCGGGCTCTTGATCTAAACAAAATTGAACAGCTGCTCGGTGGATTTCAAGCAGAAATGTCCTGAGCTTCTCACAGACAGTTTGCAAAATGTGCACATCGACAAAGACTGTTGAACAGATAGTCCAATTCAAACACACACACTTGCACAAACTTCTCATACTGTCCGTCACAACTTCAGGATACCAATCACAACACCGTTCACTTCCTCTGACAGTGCTCTTCGAAATAAAAGAGGATACCAACCTCACTAAAATAAAAATGAGCCATATATAATGCAAATGCAAATGTACTCCTTTTAAA
>VVHJ01002429.1:0-11547 GCA_015107715.1 Tylochromis polylepis | reverse complement strand
AAAGCCTATTAGAATTACTGTCTAAAATTCACTGGGTAATGAATTTCAGTATAGCTACAAATAATGAAAGGATATGTGTGTTGTCTTATGTCAGTCAGGATGGAGAAACAATGATTTTGAGAAATCATTTTGAGAAACAAAATATTTGCAGTGGACACATTAAAATGAATTACTCTTGTGGGGGACATAAACACAGTACACCACTGTAGTTCTTTCAGGTGAATGGAAAATATAGAAATTATCATATTGATTGCTTTTCACCTCAATGAGGAGATTTCCATCTTTATTTCATAAAAACTCTACATACCAACAAAGGTTGGGGGAAAAGAGAGGTTTAATGGCATTCACTGACAGAGACTCTTCGTCTAGACACACAGTTTTCAACAGAAACCATAAAAGAGCAGCTCTCCACAAATGCTCTCTACAGTGTAAACAGCTCAGGCCCAAACATCTCTACTCAACAACACATTTGCTCGCGAAGGCTCCCACTCATATATTCATGTATTCATGTGTTTATCAGAACTTGGCGGCTTGCATTGCCATTTTCTCCTTATAATGACGAGCGAATGCACTTCCATAGTGGAATGGAAATAATCATGGATCCCATGAAAACCCAGTGACACGTTTGCTTGTTTTTTTTTGTGCGATAGAGAATAGGCAAAGGAAGTGATGAGAACTGTGTTGTGAAAAGCTAAATTTAACCTTTCACTATGCAGTTTTTTTCTCTTTTTTTTTTTCCATACCTGCCTCACAAAATATTACAACCAAAAGCCATTGCAAGTTTAATTAACACTGTCATTGCTGTGCAGGGACTTACTTTTTTTTTTTTTAATGAGATGTGTTTCCATCTAGCTGTTCTTTTTCTGTTGTTTTTAGAAAAAAAATATATTAAAAAAACTACAGTTTTAAGGAGCAGACATTAGGGCAAACCTTTATTTAAACACAAAGACTTAATTCATTCTTTTTAATATTTAATGTTGTACCATTTTAAACCTTTTCAGTCGATATATTTTTTTCATATAAGCACACAAATGCTTTTTTTTTCACTAAATCAATGAATTGTGTCTTTCTGTTATTTAAATGCAGTCTGCCCCTTAAAACTGCAGTTTTTTAAAATATATATTTTATTCTTTATTATTTTTAGCTGCTGTTTGTCTTTACCTACCTCCCTTACATCTCTATCTCTAACACTAGTGGGCAGTCAAATTCCACACAGGCTCATTGTGCACTATACCTTGATACCAGAATGTTGCACACATCTCATCCACATACAGCTCTCACCCCTCTTCCGTTTTCGTCTTAGACCCACTGTTCTTTTTGCCTACTTCCCTCAGGTCTTCAGCCACTCAGTTGAGTTGTATAGCTGAAAAACAGCTGCAGCCAGTGCTCTGCCAAGCAAGGCAATCAACAAACTGGTGAGGGAAAATGTCATGCTGGTGAGGAGCGAGAAAATGGCTTTTTAATTAATGTTTTGATTTTGGGCAGTATATCACTCTTGAGAAAAATGACTGTGCTGAGTGGCATTTAAATGAAGGGGTTACAACCACTGAATGACCATTCAAAGTCATCCTGGAGCTGGATTGGCTATTAATTAGGAAATGTTGATGAGGAGGAAACGCACAAACACCCTCCCTAAACATGAGACAAGAGAGGGGCAATACGAGGATTAAGAAAGGTTAATTTAATTTGAAATCTGAGTAATATGATTTTGTGTTGAAAGAGATTTAGCATGCCTTTGAATGCTGAAACTCCTACCAGTTATCAGCAATTAATACTACCATTCATAAATTATAATTTGATCATGGTAGAGGAAAATATCTATTTTTAAGTCTTTACCATGACACCAACATGCTGGAGAAGTGGTTAACACTGCTGTCTCACAGGAAGTGCGTCCTGGATTTGAATCCACCTGCCGGCAGCCTTTCTGTGTGAAGCTTGCATCTTCTCCCTGCCTGCATAGGAAGTTCCTGGGTACTCCAGCTTCATGCAACAGTCCAAAGCATGCTTGCCAGCTTAATTGGTGATTCTAAGCTTGCCATAGGTGTGAATGTGTGAATGGTTTGCCAGGGTGTAACCCACTTCTCGCCCTACGACAGATGGGATAGGTTCCAAGCACCCAGGTGGATAAGACCCTAATATACACAGAATAATGAATGATGTTCACAAGTCAGTAGTTCAGATATTATGTGCACACATAGATAGAATATGTAAAACACATTAATACTGTAAAGGTTTGAGGTTCTGGGTCACATTTGGAACCATCCAACCATCCAAATTTAAGCTGGAAGATGACTGGATGTGCACATTGACCCTTTCTTCTGACCCCAAAGATTGTCGGAGTTTCACACATGTTAATATGTCTTGTTCTGGATACTAACACACAGCAGCTGTGTTTACCTTGGGCTAAAATGCTGCCTTAGTTTCCTAGGTTCTCAGGAGTCAGTATCAAAATTGAGAGAGTGGTTTAACAAGAGTTAGCATGTTTCTTACAACACATAACTTTAGCAGTTTATTGTAAAATTAAAATCGAAGGAAAATCAAGAAGATTGCCTTTGTTACCAAAAAATGTTGAATAAAAAATGGTGTACCTATTTTTGCTATCTGGTATTTAAATGTAACTTTTATATATATGAAGTGGGAAAGCAGCTCTCCATAGGATACTGTACATGCAAGGGTCATACTGACCTTCATCGTCATTACATGTTGGGCACTCAAAGCAGCCACTGAGTTAGTTAAAAATCACTGCAGGGGCAAAGCTCCTGGGAAGATAAGGGTTGCTTGTCATTTGACAGTGTTGGGTTCGCTTAAGTCTGTAAAATATCATATGGATCATATTTATCTGTATATATTTATCTGTAAAGAAAAGGGTGATGAATGGCTGTGTGTGTGCCAACTGTAAATATAGTTCTAGGATACTGAAAAAAATGGTGTGTGTGTGGTGGTGGTGCTTTTTTTCTGTCATTTGATGATGTTGTGAAGATTGTTAGTCTAACTTGGGCTTCTGTTTTTGCTTCTTTTTTTTCTTTTAGAAATAAAATAACCTCCCTAAAAGGAACTCCATCTGGTTATATGTTGCTTCACTTCACCCTGGCTGAGCTAACATATAGCAGACTGAAAAGAACTACACTTTAATTACGAGTCTACAAGGCACAGTGTCCGGCCCAATTCTAATACAATAGCAGCAAGTGATGTTAATGTAATGTTAGATGAGTTGACAGTTCAATCATATGGTAACCCATCACTACTGTAGTTAAAACAATTACACTAAAAATAACTTTGGACATTGTTGAACATTGTTGTAATGTTATAACCTTATTGCAAACATTAGCTTTGTAGTCGACATGACTAATGGGGGTATTGTGCAACTGACAGGTGAACAAAGAGAAGCGGTTGCATTGAACAAATTTGTCTGGATCATTGTTCGAAATATAAACTACACTTTACAATATCTGTGCAGCAATGGCTGCACTATATATAGATCCTGCACATCTACAGTGTTAAGTTTCTATGTGTGTTTTCTTCAGTACCTTGAGGGAGGGGTGCTGCTTTCTGCTCTGCAAGGCAGTGATAAATCACCAGCCAGGTGAAGATGAAAGCCTGTGGGCCAAACTGCTTTACTGGAGACTTCATAAGTTGCCAGCTGATCATGAAAGGAGTGAACAGTCTTCAAAAACCAGACTGTTCTGTGTTGGTGTGATGGAGTTTTACTGAGTGCAAGACTAATATGGCAAATGCAATGTCCCCATAATGTCATCTTTGAACATCTTTTAGATTACTAAGATGTTTGTATTCCATATATTCCAAAACAATACATCGTAACAGTAACTGTGACAGAAGAAAACATTCAAAGGATTTAAAGATCGACTGTTGAGCTTTCACAGAAATATGCCAATCACTGATGAAATGTCAACCAAAAAATACAATGCATGCCACTGATTAATAACATTGTGTCCTGAGCGATGAATGACACGCTTAAGAAGGAGCTGATGACAGATATCATATTGCACATAAAAACAACTTATTTGGTTTAGCTAAAATGTGTTCAAGAAAATAAACCTGTGAAGGACTTGTTATATAGTGTGGCTATTACTACTGGAATAAAAGGTGACGTTATGATTACATAGCTGGAGCTACACTTGAACAGTTGTGAAGGCACAGCGATCATTGGGGTCATGAAAGTGCTAGGCAGGAACAACAGAGTGTTAAAAAAAATCAATGAGGCAACATAAAGGAACACTGTGTGGAATTGTTTTATTTTAAGATTGACAGGTATTACTATGTAAAGGCATACCAGTGGACTCTTGACAAAGAAGTAGGCGGAGTTAAGTGTGTTGTGAGCTGTCTTAAATTCAGCCAACACGGAAATCTGTTTATTTTTTAATGACTCCGCATTGACAGGAGGGTGGTACACATGCACTTACGAAGTCCCCGTTTGCAGATTTATTCAGTGAGTGGACTGGACTCTTAATGACTGGATTCTCACATTGTGATATCTGGCAGTTATGTTTTCACCAGCACCCCAAATTCTTGAAACTTTGCATGTCTCAGATTACCAGATCTAGGAAAATACCCTGAAAATACCCATTTCCTATAGTTTCCCACTGTGCTGGAGTACATGGAGGAAAAAGATGTCCCTAACGCATATGTCAAACATTAAACTTATTCAAACACATTTAATTGCGCTCAATAACTTATCGTTATTATTCAAAGTGGAACAACTCAGGTGTCAAACATACATAGCTTGAGCATTGTCCACCAGTTACTGGACCTGATACAACCACTGGTTGCTAGCGAAATGTATATTCCCCAGTTGATTGGTCGTGGAGGTTGTTGGTTGTTGCTGGGGGCACTTTGATTGCAAAGAAAGCACTGCCCTAAAAAGTAATAGTGATTACTTTTGTTGCTAGCAGATTGCCACAGTTGCCTGTAGTTTTTTATGTTTGTCTGCAAATATTTGCTAACTACTACCTGAGTGGTAGTACAACTCCATAAAGTGTGGATTGAAACTGGAAATGAAGAATGTTTGCTTTCAGAGTAAAAGATGAAAGCACTGAAGCCAACATGTTTCAGTTCAGTTCAGTTCCATTCAATTTTATTTATATAGCAACACACAGCACTTGCCTCAATGTGCCTTATATTGTAAGGTAAAGACCCTTCAATAATAGACAGAAAAGAGAGAGAGTGTCTGTCTCCCAAATCCAAGCTGGGAGCTCATTCTACAGAAGACGGCACTGAAAGCTGATAGCTCTGCCTCCCATTCTACTTTTAAATATATTTTAAATTGTAGGAACCACAAGTAAGCCATGGGTCTTTTTGTGTGGGTAGGGGTTGCTAAAGATGCTACACAAGGCATCGATTTTGCTACTCAACCCTTTCACAACAAAATACGTTTATAAAGTAGGATCCTCTGCTTTCCCAAAGCAGAAGGCAAAGCACAGAAACTAGATCCCTTTTGTTTTACACAGGACTGGAATGGAATAGTCAAAAAGGCAACAGTTTCCACTATGACTTTGTTCTGATTGCAGACATTAGGAGAAAAATCTTTGCCTATTAGCACTGAATGCCTCTTTTAAATGGTTGTCTTACAGTTTGTATTCCAGATAGCATTTTAAGGTGATTCAGGTAATGACAGTAAAAATGATGAAGGCTTATTTATACAGAAAATCACTGTTCTTAAAATTTTAATATATAAAGCCCTTTATAAATCTGGCATGGAAAGTTTATTAGTTTAGATTAAAAAAAACTTCAAATAAATAAATAACATGACACAGTGCCTCATTAAGCTGTAGGGCCACCACTTTCCACCAGATCAGCCTCAGCGCTCTTGACCAACACCAAATGTAGGGATATCACAAAGTGCACTAACATCAGTTTAAAATCTCCTGTGGGATCTTTTGATTTCAGCAACATGCCAAATGGATAGGTGCATTAGTGTTCCGGAATATACCACTGCCATTAAGACAGAAAAGTTTTATACCACAAATCTAATCGTTCTTTGTTTCAATTTGCAATGAACCTTAGCCCTAAAAGGGCTAGTGACAGTTTGTGAAATAGTCATTTCAGGTCGTGTCAGAAGCACATTTCTTTTGAATTAATAACAGCTAAAAACCTAAAATGTGTGAAAAAATGTGACATCTATGAATCAAACTTGGATCTCTGCTGTGAAAGTGAAGAAAATTCAAACCATCAAGCCATATACGAGCAGACTGAAACTTCATATTCAGGTAAATGAAATAATATTGGAACATTTCTGTTAAGGAACATTAAAAAATTAAAAGTTATGTGCATCAAGTTAAATGAAAAAAAAGGATGAAATAAATAAAATGAAAACATAATTTACAGAGAGTTTTAAAGACTTAAAGGTCTGATCTAATACCGTAACACATGAAAGAAGCATAATTAATAGTTTAATGGTATGAAAAAAGATCTGTACCGAGACCAAAATCAATTGAAACATCAGTTGGCATAGTTGTATCCTTAGCTCTGGGTGATGGATCAAAGCATTCTCAAATCAACTCCAACACAGTCACCCTAGTTTTACAATAACTTTTTGGTACCAGTATTACTAGTATAAGCTCTCATTTAGTTCGTGTCACCTTACATTTTTAGATCTACTAAATCTCAGCTGAGCAATGATATGCTTATCCTCTGAGGTTTAGTTTTGAGTTGCTACATTAAAATCGTTAATTAGATTCATCAATCCATGAAGTACTCCTGGAATGCAAACACACGGTATCTTAGAGTGTGGGAGATTTCAAGGGTGTATTTTTCTCTTAATTAAAATATTAATAAAGACCTCTCTGCAAAGGGCTGAATGGTCTGTCTCCTTTGCTCTGTCTCTGATTGCCTAGCAGACCTTGAATGATCCAGCTCATTTTCTTTTGGAAGTAAACGAGCTTTTAATGAACAGACTGGACATTTTCATCATTGAGCTTATGCCTTTTCTTTTTGAATGATAATAAGTTCTGTAATTGTAAGTATTATTTGTGAAGCCATAGTGTTAGATAAACCCACAGTGTCTCTTGAATTTACAGATGGTTGATTTTGATCAAATGTTGTATTTTAACCATCACTTCCACCATCACTTCCTCTAAAGATTAATGATTTACCCCACAACTGAATCAACATGTCTCTAGCAAGTCAACAGAAAATATTGTCTAAACAACAAAGCTAGTTTTTCCTTTCTTGGCTGTTGCACAAGATTGCATCTATAAATGTGTCATTAAGTCTGCCGGCAGTAAATAGATGCAGCAGCCACAAAACCTATGTGGCTGTCTGTGTTCAAAACTTCAGTCCTTTAAAAGCAGGAAGAGGCAGAACTAACAAGCACAGGTATCACAATGTGTTTTATTCATGAAGCCTTTGGATTCACAGTGATTTCTGACATTGTTTTGGACAATAGTAGTTAAAATAGGTTAATGTAATAAATTAAGAGCACAGTTTAAATTGATAATTTGTCTGTCAAATACCGCACAAGTGGCATTATTCAAGAAGCGTGATGCCCAAAGAAGTATAACTATACAGTATACAGTCGAATGTAAAAGTTTTATTTTGTTGGGATAACACAGTGCTTTTTGAAATTACATCATACTGCAGTGACAACCAATGTGCTTTGTGTTCAAGCTAACACTATAAGCCTATAAACATATAACAAAGGCTGATTTTGACTCTAAAAGTAGGTCATGATGAGCAGGTTCAAAGAGAGTGACTGACACATTACTCATGGTAAGCAAAAGTCGTAAGCATAACACAAGATAAACAATGATATGAAGTGGACAGGCTTGGAATTATTTAAAGTATTTAGATATATCCTGCTATTTGCTGTTGATGATGTAAGCTACCAATGGTTTAAGCCACCCTTGTGGCCTTGCATTAGCTATGAAAGGTTTAAAAATGATTATAAAAGCTCAAAGACAAAATCAAAAATGAAAATGAAAGTGAGCTATTCCATTAACGATTCTTAGGGCATAGTGATGTGAGAGGTAAGAAATAAAGCAGAATTCCTAAAAATACAACCATGTGTAAAAATATAGTGATATTGTCAAATTATCTTTTCTTTTGGCCACTGACTCCTGTATTATCTTGAATTTGGATTTGTTCTCCATAGGTTTAACATTTCTTGATAGATTTTCCATCAGGCATGGTATTAAATATTTATAATTATGGTTGATGTTAAACTGTTTAGCTTTGGCAACATTGTTCAGCTTGACTAAGGTAATATTCACCCATCCACATCTTAAATGACAAAACCAGTTGCTTGTCCAGAAATGACTTATTAAAGTTTGGCATAACTCTCCTCATGGGTATGGTTAGGAAAACACTGCAGCAGTGAATAAAAGAAAAGAATACTTGATGTGAGAGATGAATTGTTTTTATTGTCCAAGCCATGCACATCTTCATCTTTGAATGTCAACTTTGTTACAAAGAAAACACCAATTACTCTTACACGTTTGATGTGACCTGCCAGGAAACCATAGTTAAAGGTGAGCAATGCTGAACTAACAACTAACGGTGCCAGTACTCTGGTAAGAATCTAGTAGAAGACATTCTGCTAAATTTGTGTGGCTGTTGTTATATAAACTACATTTTTACTTCAGTTATACAGACAGAGTATACAGAGTACAGATAACAGAAAGTTGTAACAAACTCAGAGAAAGCAACTGAGACAGTAGCATGGAGGAGGAAGCAGTTACAAAGCAGGTGGGATTCACAAAGAAGGAGGTTTCCAAGGCCTAGCGAACACACCAGATATCTTGTCAAAATTGATGGAATTGTGAACACAGAAAACTATTATGCAATACCATCTGGAAAGCATCTGATTTGCAATAGCATAATAATAATCCTAAACACACTGCAAGTGCAATAAAAGCATACCTGAAAAGGAAAACACAGTAGTACACATTAAGTCACAAAGCAGTGTTGACAGACAACAGAACAAAAGGCAGCCTACATGCAGAAGAGTAGAATGTCCTTCAAGAAAGCTTGCCTCAGAGAGGACTGGATGAGGGCCTGGAGAATAATGGGCAGGTGATATTGAAGAGGGCACCATAAAATAGGGCGAGCACAACAGAGGAATGAGGGAAGCTGGAGACTCCATGCATACAGGCGATCTTTGTCATACCAAATATGGACTTTCAAGCTCATAATAAATGTACAAACACATTTTTTCCCTTTCCTACTGTATTGCTACACCTTTTTTTCCGGTGACACAAGATGTTTGCACAGTAGGTAGGTAAGCAAGGCAGGAAGAAAATGCATTCAGTTTTCAAAATAATAGACTCTGTGTAGACTATATGCTGTGCTTCTGCAAAGATGATTTAAAGCTGTGCAAACAACAAACCTGTATTAGAGATGCAGCATCACAGACACGTATTTTTTAAAGGTAATGATAGTTGGAGCAGCACTGCTAGTACTATCAGACTGGGCAAAGAGGGAAGCGGGCTTTACTTGTCAAGGAGAGCAGTGTTTCTTGCAAAAAACTCAGGATCACAGAAAGATGCACGGTTGACCACTCAGTCAGAACTATCTGGGAGCTGGACTTCAATGACTTTGTCAGTGACTTCTCTTTAAATAATACCAGAGGAAAAGAAGAGTCTGTGGTTTAGGTAGAACATTTCAGTCCACCATTTTTAAGGTTAAAATTTGTGTTTGAATCATACTGTGCTGTAGATGCCACGTGTAGAAGACTGCTGTTCACGACAGAATAGCAGTAAATTTAAAATAACAAAAAATGTTCAAAGTAATACACGGCGTCTGGTTCTATGTTACCTTGCGTTACTGTGTGACCAGCTTATGGATTCAGAGATCCTACAACACGGCACAAATTAAATAAATGAAAATATCTTATAAAAGTACTGATAAAGTACCAGGTTTATAAGCAGTAGAGTAAGAGAGGAGTACACTTAAAATCTTAACAATGCCCATCTATTCAGTCATATTGGATTAAGGCTATTTCCTTGTGCTGGTTTAAAGTTCTGCAGCGATTCCAGCTGACAATTAATGACACACAAGAAAACACTGTCTACTCCACTTTCATGAAGATAACATGATACATTTCTCAATCGAATTTTCAGTTTTTGCATTATCATATAATCACTTGCAGTGTTTGTCTCTGCTTGTGAAAATGGCGTCAAAAAGCTATAGAGTCATTACAGGATGCCAATCCCTAGAACGGTTTCCAATATTTTTTTTTTAATCATTCCTCAAAAATCCAGGATGTTCTGACAGAAAATGCATTTGTGTGTTGGGTAAAGCACTGCGTGAGGGTGTGTATGTTTGAGTGCTGGGAGCACATGGTACTCACTGTGCCTAATAAGTCCACTTTAGATGAAACTGGGTTTTGATGCTGTGCTATTTATAGAGTTTTATAAAATCTTTGTTTTTCTTTTTAAAATTTAGATACAAAAAGCATGACACGTTGCACATACTATTAGGAAACTTTGCAAAAACCCTAGAACTCTATAAATAAGAAGAAATCTTATATAGGATAAAAGAAAAAAGAAACAGGAAAGTAAATCTTCACTCACACTGTCACACTAAGACAAAATGTTGATCTTTCACTTATGCTGTAACTATCAAGATAATTGCATTTTTTAGATACCAATACTACTGCAATTAATATTCAATGAGCAACTCAAATACTGGAAAACATATGAGCAGTTCAGGATGAGAGTGCATTTAATCCTCCCTGAGCTGTGCCGAAAACATTGAAACTAAACTGCCAAGGGATGCTTTGTAATGCAAAATGTGGGGAATATAATTTTTGTACTATTGCACTAAAATGCTCTCCGGGAGGATTTTTATTTGAACATTAGTGTTAATCCTTTATTGTGCCTCACATGCTTGACCAAATATAAACATACAGGAATGCGTGTAAGACTGTTTAAACTATGAAAAAGCATGTGCTTTTGAAATACATAAAAATGAAGACTTAACAGTACCAACTCATTAAGAAAGTAAGCTTTTGAGAAGAACAATCCAGGTAATTTTCTACAATCTGTTTTATCTAAGTAAAATGAGACTGAAATAAATGTAATAGTGTCATGGTTTGCTGTGTGGCAGGCGGAATGGTGGACCCAAATGCAGGACTCGTAGAGATGTGAATGAACTTAAATGGCTTTATTGTTGTTTTCCATACAACAACACACACGAACAAAAAACCGGTAGGCAGGCTGGCAGACGGAACACACAGAAGAGATGAGGGTACATGAGGGTACGACGCGACACTGAACCAAGAACACACAGGGTTTAAATACACAGAGATAACGAGGGGACCGGACACAGGAGGGCGACACAGCTGAACCTAATTAACCAGACAACACACGTAGACAAAACTGAATACATTCACCACAGACACAGACCTTCAACATAAGACAGGAAATGACGGCACGCAGACTGGCCTAGGGTGAACTCAAAGATTAATAATAATAACACAAATCAAAACCACTGGGTCACCGACCCAGGACCGTGACAGTACCCCCCCTCCAAGGGCTGGCTCCCGACAGCCCCAGACACCACCCCAAAACGCAGACCACCAGACCAGGGCGG
>VVHJ01002428.1:0-12075 GCA_015107715.1 Tylochromis polylepis | reverse complement strand
GTGAAGTCCCCCCCCCCCCTTCAAATCAAACAAAAATTATATCAAACATTTGTGCTACGTTTGTGCAGCAAACATTTTCGTTTGTGCTGCTATCATTTTAAAGATATTAATAAAAGTTTCTAGAGATCATCAGAGGTCAACCCGCCCCTCGCTTTACGGTGAAAAGGTTGTGAAACATAAACCAGTATTGGTATTTTTTATCATGATCACACTCTTTATAAGTAAAAAACAGGTTAACTTATAATAGTTAAAATAAACTATGTATTCTGTCAGAGAAAAACTTTATTTGCAAAATACAAAACTATCAGAACAATGTAGCCATGTTTCCTGTTAGAAAAACTAAATACATGGAACTGTTGAGCCTCTCAAGTTTAATACAACTCCAAAAATAATAGCTAGTTCGTCACAAACCAGCAAAAACGTAGCACAGTTGATTGACACCAATTTTATTAGTTTTCATTAGTGTGGGGGGGGCTGGTTGACCTTGGTACTTGGTACCTTGATACTCATGCAGTGTTGAGTGTAGAACTATGGAGGGAAAACAAATTTAGAAAAGTAAAGGCTTATTAATATGACTGATATGATTACACTGTGGTGCTCCAGAAAAAAGTACATTTTATTTTTTCCTTGCTTTCAGGTTTTTATATTCCTTTCAGAAGATTTCCACAGACAAAAAGAGAAGAAGTGACAGGAGCAGAAAGAAGTGTGGTGTAGTGTAGTTTTAGTGTGGAGAAGATAGAGCTGCAAACATGGAGCGGGATAAAGTTGTGGAGAGTGTTAAACAAAAGCTTAAAGACCATCTTCAGGAACAGTTTACATGGATAAATGAGGGCGCGTCGGATAGTCGGTCTCGACTTGACAGCGTCTACACAAGACTCTACATCACTCAGCAAGTTCAGGATTTTGGTTCCAGACCACATGAGATTCTAGAGCACTTTAATGTCCCACATCAACAGTCATCATTTTCACAGGTGAACGATCAACAGATCGATTTCTTGAATATCTTTAAACCGGGAAGAGTTCAACAACAACCAGCAAGAGACAAGACAATCCAAAGAGTGATGACGAAAGGCATCGCTGGTATTGGAAAGACATTTGCTGTCCAAAACTTTGCTCTAAACTGGGCAGAAGGAAAATCTAACCAGCACATTGATTTCATCTTTGTGCTCCCCTTTAGAGAACTGAACATGCTCAGAGATCCTGACTACAGTCTGCTGCAACTTCTCCTTCACTTCTACCCTGAAATAAAACCCCTAGAAGGTACACAGCAGCTTGTTAACAAGCAAGTGCTGTTTATCTTCGATGGTTTGGATGAAAGTAGGTTTCCACTGGACTTTGATGGAGCTGTGAGATTAAGTGAAATAGATCAAAGATCAACAGTCGATGTGCTGTTGACCAGCCTCATCAAAGGCAACCTGCTGCCTCACGCTCTGCTCTGGGTAACATCCAGACCTGCTGCTGCCAGTCAGATTCCTTCTAAATACATTGACCAGATGACAGAAGTCCAAGGCTTCACTGAGCAACAAAAAGAATTATACTTTAGTAAAAGATTCAGCACTGTTAATCAGGCAGAAGAAATCCTGTCTTGTCTTAGAGGAATGATAAGCTTCTATTTTATGGGCCATATCCCAGTGTTTTGCTGGATCATCGCTGAGGTGTTTAGGAAAGGATGGAGTGATGAAAGGAGCCGCAGGATCACAACGATGACAGAGCTGTACATTTATTACTTACTAATTCAAACACAAAGAACAACACAGAAATATGCAGGGAAAAGCTCCAAGAGATCCAAAAAGAAGTCTCAAGCCCAGAACTCTGCCATGCTTTTAAACCTGTCCAAGTTGGCATTTGAACAGCTGCAGAAAGGAAACATCATATTCTATGAAGAGGAGCTCAGAGAAAGTGGCATCGATGTTGATGAAGCGTCAGTGTTTTGTGGATTTTGCTCAGAGATTCTTAAGCAAGAATGTGGCTTGTACAAGAAAAAGATGTTCAGCTTTGTGCATTTAAGCTTTCAGGAGTTTCTTGCAGCTCTCTACATGTACCACTGCTGCCTGACGGACAACTTCAGTACTTTGAAGTCTTTCCTGGGTGTTGATCCTACAGAGCTGAGCTTTCTTGATTTGCAAAAAAAGGTTGTGGATAAAGCCTTGCAAAGCGAGAAAGGCCAGTTAGATCTGTTTCTCTGTTTCTTCCTTGGATTTTCACTGGAGTCCAATCAAACAATGCTGCCGAGTTTACTGCCACAGGTAAAGAGCAGCTCAGACACCACCGAAGAGATGAAGGGATACCTAAAGAATTTCCATGTAAAGGACATCCCACGAGAGAGGTACATGAATCTTTTCCTCTGCAAGTTTGAGCTGAAGGAGGAGAGATTTCAGGATGAAATCAGGATGTATCTCGATTCAGGAGTGAGACTCTCAACCATCGACTGTGCAGTACTGGCCACCCTGCTGCAGATATCAGGGGAAGTGCTTGAGGAACTTGATCTGACAAATTCCTTTACACCATTTATTGGGACTGAGAAACTTGTCCAGAAAATGAAAAACTGCAAGAAGGCTGTGTAAGTATTACAAATGATATTTAAAATAAAATATTAAATATGTTTAAACCGTTTGAATTTATTTCCCTCAAACAGCCAAAAGTAAGAGATTACATTAGCTTTGTGTCAAACGTAATCTAGCTGGTTTTGCAACAACTCTGTCTCTGACAAATTTCCAAACTTCCAGAAAATGTCACATTATTGCTCAGTATTGCTTCTGCTGTTTGGCTCAACGTTTTATTGAGTGGAGAATCAGAAGTGCGCTGCATACGTGCGGGAATAAGAACGGTAAAAATCATGTGTGTAGTCAGTGAAAATACTTTCCTTTCTTCATTTTGGGCTGCCGTACCCTTCAAGGTCCTCTCTTGTGCTGCACTGCTCTGCTGTTAGGTGACTTGCTATGTTTAGATGGCTTCCTGGATGTCTCTGTCTGGCTTGTGTAGACATTAAACATCAACATCTATGTCACATTAACACAACAACTGGATTTCCATCTGGGAAATGTTTTCATCCATTCACCGGGCCGTGCATGTGAATTTGTCCCCAGGGGAACACTGAGGGTATCTCAGGAAGATGATACAAATAACCCCAAACTGTGCTCAGAAAGTTTCTTAGGCACAGAATTAAATTTTTCACTCAGCGGCTGTCCTGCTGACAGGATTTTCAGCAGTGACTTGGTCCTCTTCCACAAAATTAATTCTGGTTAAAGGTTTGCCGTTTTCATGCAGTGGAGCTAACGTGGCGAATGCGCATCTGCAAGTAGTCAGAGCCATTAAAAAACCCGAGAAAGAGCTACAGCATCGCACAAGGATATGATGTTGAACTTAAATCTTACATTTAATGTAATGTTCAAAGATTTCAGTCATCCAACTCTGTTTGATTTGTAGTTATATAAAATTTTATATAAATATTAAACAGTCAAGCAACGTGGCATTTTCAAGCAAACTTGTGATACCAAAATGAGTTTAAGTAAACAGAAATGATCCAGTTCCTGATGGAAGCTTTGTTAGATTAAAAGTTAAGTCAAGTGTTTAAGAAATACAGCAGGTGTGATACACATAACACTACATTGGTGTGACCTTGGGGCACTTTCTATGATTGTGTGGGATTTTTATATTTATTTATTTTTTGCAGTAACTGTAGGTGTATAAATATTTTTGCTTTTCTTCCGTTTCTGCAGACTCAAGAATGATCAATTAAGAAATGATTGCTTAGACGTGCTACTGTCCATTCTTCAGTCAGCGGACTCTTGCTTAAGAGAGCTGAGCCTGGTGCATTTTTCTAACGTCAGTGATGATTTTCCTTGTGATCTCTTTGCTGTACTGGAAAGTCCTGACTGTAAACTGGAGGCTTTGAGGTCAGTTTAAAGAACTGTTTCTGCAGGTTAAAACTTCTTTAGTTAAACTCTTTCAAAATCTTAAATCTTTATGTAACTACAGTTATATACCATACAACGACTAAACTACTGTAAATGACCTCAGTACATCGAAACAGTTGACTTTACATTATTTAAAACTGGTCTGTGTTTTGCACAGGTTATCTGGGTTTTCTCTAGACTTTAGGGACTGTCAGAAACTGGTTTCTGTCCTTCAATCAGGCCTATCACCCCTGAAGGCACTTGATTTGATTAACTGTTTATGCAGTTATTCAGAGGATTATAGTGGATATTGTATAAAAGACGTGAAGACCATTGGAAACCATGGAGAGTTCAGTGATGAGTCACCCCTGCTGACTGTGATTCCTTCTGCCTTGATTGGTCCAATTTGTAAACTGGAGCGGTTAAGGTAACTGCAGTTAGTGGTAGGATCATTTTTCATTTTCTCTCTCCAGGTGATGATGTTTAGATGTTTTTGCTTTGTTTGCAGTATTCCTGGTTGTTTCCTGAAAAATAACTGCTGTCAGGTGTTTGCCTCCATTCTCAGCTCTAACTCCCAGTTGAGAGAGCTTGACCTCAGCCGCAACGACCTGAAGGATTTAGGTGTGCAGCTGCTCTCTGTTGGACTGGGGAGTTTAAAATGTAGTCTGGAAACACTGAGGTACTGATGGCAGCTCTAGCTCCATGGAGACCAAATACTCTGCAACATGTGCGGTAACAGTTAAGAGTAGCAATAGCCTTTTGCTTTAGTAAGAGCTTTTTTCTCTCCAGGCTGTCATGTTGTGGGATCACAGAGGAAGGTTGTCTCTCTCTGGCCTCAGCTCTGAAGTCCAACCCCTCCCACCTGAGAGAGCTGGACCTTAGCTACAATCATCCTGGAGTGTCAGGAGTGAAACTGCTCTCTGAGCGGCTGGAAGACCCAGAATGTAGACTGGAAAAGCTCAAGTTGGTGTATTGTATAATATATACAGTTTATATATAGCTCCCTAAATTAAGTTTTTCCTTCCTAATATGTGGGAGGTTATCTAGAAAATATTGCTGTCCAGCTAGAACTGCTTAACCAGCTGATTGCAGACCTTCATCTGCTCTCTTGGTTGCGTTCAACAGTCTGTGGACTAATTTCTGTGTGAAAGGGACTCGAGACTAATTTGACCCCAAAATCCAAACCACATGGTGTTGCTCTTTTGTCCAGCAGCTTGTCTCAGTAATTCTCTGACAAATTAAAAAAACTAAGGTGAAAATGTTATTCCACAATCCAATGTGACCTGACTTCAGTCACTATTACTTCCGCAGCTATGAAGTTACAGAGAAGTTGCACTCAGTTAACCTGGGCTAATTGGATAAGAATATCTAGTAAGGAGTGAGGAGATTGTACCAAGTCCTGTTGTCCCCATCAGCAGACCAGAGTGAGATTTGACAACTTTATTTGAAACATTTTGAAAACATGTGATCGTGTTCCAAAGATTTTCTATTTAAATCTGGAATTTTTGCTTTTTCAGTGTTTATATTTACATCACACGTTCATGCTTGTTCATTTAAATTTCACGTCTCTTTATTTGCTCCAAAGCTGAGAGCTGACCTTTCTGCTCTTCTGCTTCAGTGTGGACCACAATGAAGAGCACTGGGTCAACCCACAGCTTCTGAACAAGTGTAAGTGTCACTGAGTTTCTGCTCTATAAAAACGACTAAGTTGAACCTTAACTCATTGCATTTCTTTCATAGATGCCTGTGATCTCACATTTGACCCCAACACTGTGAATAAACACCTCCTTCTATCTCAGTGCAACAAGAAAGTGAGCTACACTCGGGAAAAGCAGCCGTATCCTGATCATCCAGAGAGATTTGACCAAACGAGTCAGGTGCTGTGTAGAGAGGGTCTGACTGGACGTTGCTACTGGGAGGTGGAGTGGGAAGCATTTGTGAATATTGGTGTTGCATATAAAAGCCTACCAAGTAAGGGACACTGGGACATAGAAATTGACCGGACTGACAAGAGCTGGTGTTTCAGTATCACCTCGATGAAGGGTTACTCCTTCCGACACAACCTTAAAGAAACTTTTATACCGGTCCCACACGTTGACATCAAAGCATTCCTGGTCACTCCAAAGAGACTGGGACTGTTTCTGGACTGGCCAGCCGGCATTCTGTCCTTCTACTTGGTGTCTGACGACACAAAAACTCTCATTCATACCTTCCACATCACTTTCAGCGAGCCTCTCTACCCAGCATTCACTGTTCTTTTAGGATCCTCTTTGACCCTGTCCAGTGTAGTGAAGCTGAAAATGGATTCTGTGAGTATTTTTGGTTCTCTAATAACACAACATTACAAGTTTGTGTGACTGGAAAAAATATTTTATTTGCCCTCTCTGGATTTTTAGACTCGATCAAGCTTCACACCTGAGATGAGAAAAGAAAGAATAGGCATTTCATACAGGTACGACATGCAAGCTTTGATGTTCCCACTCTAAACACTGCAATATTATGTTCTCTTTTAACACAGAGGGCTTTACATTTGCAAAGAAGAATGTGGGGAAAAAAAATTTTGTTTGAAAAACTACAGAAATGAGCTCCATATTGAACCATTCTGTGTCGTTCAGGTTCAGGTTTCCTAGTCCAGGGTTGTTCCAGTGTTCTTTGACTGGTCTGGTCTTTGATGTGACTCGTGAGAGTGAGGTCACGTACAAGACTCTGATCTGGGATCCTCTGGTTCTCCAACCAGTGCACAAAGTAGCTGGAGGCCCGCTGTTTGGCATCGAGTGTCCTCAGGACTCTATACGTCAGCTGCACCTCCCACACTGTGAACCTGAGCCTGGTAAGGGCACCACTGAACGACCTGAAGGATAATTAAACCTACAGAAAATGCTTTTATTTGCTTTCTATGAAAATCTTATGGAGGCTATTGCAGTGAATGAAGCTGTGTGTTTTCCCAGCACTGGTCTCTGACAGCATCTCTGTTGTCCACATCACGGATGATGGCATGACCATCATACAGCCTCTGCAGATCACTGAAACTCACGTGGTCGTGGACGTCCCTCACCTCTCTGCCTTTGGCATCGTTTGGGATCTTGTTAAGCGGTTTTTCAATTACATGACGAAACCCATTCGTGGCCAAGTCCTGCTGTTCCTGAGAAACAGGCCACGCCCCATCCTCAGTGTGATGCTGCTACCAGGGAACGTCCCTCTGCACGACGTATGACTTTATCATTAAATGGCTTCTGCATGAATAAATACTCTGATTGTTCTGTATCTGTTTGCTATGAAGCTCTGAAACTGAAAGAAATTATATTAAACAATTAATGCACTGACAAAATGTTGTGATATTTCTAAAGGTAAAAGTGCAGCATACTACTTCAGAGTACATCGAAGCACCGTCCTTCTGTTTTTTCCACAAAGGTCAAAAGTACAGTCTGAACAGCGCCCCGCAGGACTTTAAAATACAGCCTGCAGTGAGTATCAGTCACTGAGTGTCAGCAGCCAGTTTGTCCAGAAACCTTTTTTTAAATTGTGCATTTCCATTTTGCTTTAGCGTGCAGAGTTTTTTGAAAATTATGGACCAAATTACCACCCGACCTTTGAGATCATCCTGACAACAAACGCAGAGAAAGTGATGCTGATGGTGCAAGATCCAGAGAAGACACAAGTGTGGGAGCATGACCTTCATCTGCCCAGTAAGCCTTAACTCAGCAGAGCACAAACGAAAACCTAACAGAGATCCAACCTGCACATAAAAAACAAACTAATTTAAATCTCCCAAATCTCCATCCTCGTTTCACTGTTAAATATAAAAATAAAGTTTACACCGCTGTGTGTCTGCCTGATTCAGTCTGGGCTCTGAATTTCACACCAGCCTGCTCTCTTAACATAAATCAAGTCAGTTTACTTCTAAGCACAGAATAGTGACTTCTTCTGTGCCTATGATGATGCCGAAACATTTCTCCCACTGAAAACGTTTCGTCCAGATGACCAGAATCAACTTTCTGGGATGTTTTCAAAATGATTACTTGGAGGTTACACACCCCATCTCATTAATACTATAACCCAGTGTGTCACACAAAGCCAGGAAGGACTAAACAGGATTATCCCACAGGAAGGAAACAGCCTGGTACATACATACAGCTTTCAGGTGCAGTCAAAAGTCTGATTAGATCACCAAATGTGAATAAATGTGCTGCTGAAAACAGTCCCTAAAGCACAGTTTCGCCTTTGTAAAAACTGTATTTTTAAAGGACAGAAAATCACATGATTGTTGCATCCATTAAAAGAAAACTTAATATTCACAACCAGCTTTGGGAGGTTTGCTGTCCTGGTAAGAATCAGTGATCTGATTTGTAGAAACGTTGCTCTGAAATGTGTTCACTGTGCTGACTCAAAAACGTATTTTTTTCAGCTTCATCCTCACGTGATTCTCCAGGTGGAAGTCCTCTTCAGATGGGGAACAGCGCCTCAGCAGAGAAGCTGCGACACACTCGCACAAACTTCATAGATAAAGTGTCAGATCCAGTTCTGAACAAGCTGCTGGACGAGCTGCAGCACTTCACTGTGCTAACTGATGCTGAGGGCGAAGCGGCCAGAGCCAAACCGAGAGCTGATAAAGCTCGAGACCTGATCGACATGGTGCGAAAGAAAGGAGCGGAAGCAAGTTCAAAAATGATCGCTGTCTTTTATGCCAACGATCCGTACCTGTGCAAAGAGCTCGGCTTAATGTGAAGCACAAATCTGTGAATTAGACACAAACAAAGAGACTTGTTGCACTAAAATTTCCTTTTTTTTTCTTCTTAAAATCACAATGAGGTTTCCACTGATTACACTTCTAAGAAAGAAGATGAACTTATATGTGGGGAGACACCCAATAAATATCCATAAAAGATTCAACTTCCAGTTCTGAGAAGAAAATTCTGCAAAAAGTATCTTAAATCAGATTTTTAAAAATGTATTTTGGAAATTTTAATCTTTATTAGACAGGGCGATAGAGAAAGTAGAAAGAGACAGTGAGACACACCTACACTGGTAAATGAATAAGCTGGACTCAAATCAGGCCTGTGCAGCGACAGAGCTCTCCTCCTGTGGTAGTAAAAGATGGTTATATGAAAATACAACACAAAGGTTATTTAGTAAATTGTATTACCTGGGAGATTCTAAAAGGGCAATAAAGCAGCGTATGTCTTCAGTGTTGAGTGTAACGCATTATGTTATTACTTGTGTTATAAAGATTCTTCAGTTATTTGTGCAGCAGGTGGATAGAAATGAGAAAAAAAAACATCAGCTGTATTTTGGGAAATTTTAGTCTGTATTAAACAGGACGGTGCAGAAAGTGTGTTTTTCATCACGTTTATCACTGAAGAATTAAGACTTGTAACACTATATATGCAAATGTTTCTATACCTGTGAGCTGTGCTGTGTGTACTGACGCAATAACAAAATCCCGGCACTTTCACATGAATGCTTGAACACACATGATATCCAATAAAAAATGCTTCTAGATTTTTTTTTTTGGTTTGCTTTGTTTCTTTGGTTTAATTGTTTATTCCCTGCACATTGATGTTAGCTGCTGTTGGGATGTTCTGTTCTCGATGCGCATGTCATGGCAAAAAATGTCTGCTTTCAAAGAGCACAAGTCTGCATTATGAAGGTTGCAGAAGCTACATATTTATCATCCACTGCAGCTTGTGTCTATTTTTTAAGGGCTTGTTGTTTAGTTATTGCTTAGGTTCAGGTTTAGGTTTCCTTCCTCACCTCCTCTCCCCTGACCTTAGACCCTCCCTCTTAAGATGCAAACAGAGGAGGTGAGGAAGAGACACAAGGAGAGAGGAGTCAAGGCAGCAGGTATGTGACAGAGAGAGAAGTCTTTGCTTTGAAACCATCATTTTAATAAACTAACGCTTAAAATATGATATGTAACTGTAATCAGTTACAGTTACTGAAGGAAAAATATGCAGTTAAATCTGAATGTATGCTTTTTAGTCTTCTTTAAATTTGAACTGGAAAATCATTTAAGCAGCAGTTTGAAAGGTTTCCAAACTACTAAGCAGCTCAGGTGGAGCACAGCAGTCAGGTCAGCTGGTCTGAAGTCAGTTTTTCCAACAGTCTTTTTCTTCTTCCTTAGCTGCATGTTTGCCTCTGACTGTGTGCTTCTTTAGCTTTATATTCTCAGTCACTGCTTTCCACTGAAGCTGTGCAGTCACTCAGTGCAACCTGAATATCTGGGTCAGCCATCCTTCCTCCTGCAGAAGGACAGAGCTTTTCTTCCTGTCCCATGTTTTTTGTGTTAATATGACTTATAATTTTTATTTTTATTTGTTCTCTAAATAGCTTCAAAAACATTCACTAATGTAGTTTGAACCACTAGAGGTTATTAGCTAATTATACCCTTCTGATCCACCAGTCTGCTGGGAAATCACGAGTTGCCAGTCAAGGAGCTGATGTATTTGTTAAAAATGTCTCGTCATATTCTGGTCAAACTGGGCTTCAGTGTTTACAGTTCAGATCCAGGTGGCAGGAAGTCAAAATGAACCAGGAACTAAACTTAACTGAAGAGCTAAACAGGAAATGTTTTTAATTTGAAGCACTGATGATGATGAACACCTCACATGACTCTTAACTCTTGCAGGCCCAGCATCCATCAGCCACACCCATTAACAAAGGGTTAACATGGGGATGTCCCCAATTCAGACTTTAGTAATAGGAAATTTTATTAAAGCAACTTATCAAGGGTACAACAAAAACTCAGACTCATACTTTCATTATATTTTTGATTAAGAATAATGATGATTTATTTTTAGCTTAAGCACATGTAGATAAACTCTGTTATAGTACTCTTCATCATTTTAAACATAAAAGGCTGGATCCTGATCTTTAACCTCTCTCAGATGTGATTAGAGATAAACCGAAGGGACTTCAATCTACCTCTCTCCCACTTCTCTCAACACGGGAGAGGTGAGAGCAGCAGAGAGATACTGAGGTCCCAGATCACACAGGGCCTTAAAAGCATCCCTGAGATTTAAAAATCAACTACAAAACTAACTGGAAACCCAGTGCGATGATCTCAGTGCAGCTCTCACGTAGACATATTTCCATTTTAAACAAAACTCAGGAGCTGAAGCTGAGTCTTTTGTGATTCCTGTGAGCAGTGAGTTACAATCATTCAGAATTAGAAGCATGCACAGGATTTTATGTACATTCACTGATGGTAAAAACAGGTTTTAACTATGCTGCTCATGTCAGAATGAGGTCTGTGATCACCCCAGAGTTTCAAATCTGTGCAACACTTCCTGTAGACAATTCAATTCAAAAGAAAATTTTATGTTTCTTTGCTTTAGCTCCCAATAATCAGCAGATCTGTCACAATTCTAATTGCAGAACGATTTTATCCATCCAGTTGGAGTTCGCCTTTATACTGTCTGACAGTCTGTGAGCTGTGTTTAAATCACTGAGGGGCAGGGAGTATATAACTGTGTGTATTCAGAAGAGTAATGGTGACCCACTTTGTTCTTTTTGATACACTGACTTCAACCTCAGCCGCAATGGTCCTAGGATTTATGGTGGGGAAAACGGCATGAAATAAAAAGTCCCAGAGAGAAGCTCTAAAACATGCATTTAGAGGTCAGCTGTGTTCTGGATCACGTTCCTCTCCTCGGGTGTAGAAGATGAGGGCTTGATTTCAAACTGGGCCTAAAAGCGTCCCTGCTTCTGGTTTTTCAGTGAAGGTCACACCTTGAGATGAAATAGAAAATAAGGAAGATATATGTAATATGAGGAGGGAGAATATAAAACACACACAGTGTATGTGTGTTTTGTTATCATGTGTGCTGCAGAGTTTGTACTGACATGAATGCACAGCTGATGGTGAAGCTGTCTCAGCCTCTTTCTTCACCTCGATCAGAACCATCCAAACAACAACAGCACTCCAACACACAGCCATGGGAACCAGGAACAACCAGGAGCCTGTGTTCCTGTCACCTGACACACACATTCACATCAGCACATCAGAGTGAAACACAAGGGTTCCTAGAAGATTGAGTCTTACCTGTGCTGTCTGTCTGTCCTCTGCAGGTCGTATTCACATGGACAGGAAGAGTTTTGTTCTCTGCAGGGTTTGCAGCCACACATCTGTAAGAGGAGTTGAAGTCCTGTTTGTGCACAGTGAGAGGCAGAGAGAGCGCAG
>VVHJ01002425.1:29576-41748 GCA_015107715.1 Tylochromis polylepis | reverse complement strand
CTTTAAGTAATATCCTATAATCTACTCTACTCTAAAATGAACTACAAATATCTAATTTAATCCTAAATAATTAAATGAGGTAGATTGTCTTCTAATATAAGGCCTGATTATTTGCACATGTTACAACAATGAACCTTTGACACAAGAAGGGCTGTAATTGTACATCTTTATTTCAGCTAAATGTGAGAAATTAGTCAAATCGGTCCTGCTAGTGGGTGTTTACTGTGAGGGATTACTGGCAACGTTTCAATATGCTGCAAAAAAGAAGGTCTGAAAGTGGAAACGCATGATAACCAGAATCACTAATGGGAGTCTTCAGGTTTAGTTTCTTATCACAACTTAATTATATAAACATGTCAACCGGCTCTGCTGGTGGTTGCTGCGTGGGCTTAAGATCGGGGTAGTTTTATAGCAACTTTTAGAAACAACGTAACACATTTTAAAAGATAAGAAATAAGAAATATTTTTTCAAAACATACATGCAAAGTTTAAAGTATAAAATCTAAGATTGTAAATAAAGGAACAAGTGTAGATTAACTAAGAGAATAAAAATGACGCATGCTGAATGGGCAGATGTTCAGAAACCAAATGATCCTACATGTTAAATGATGTCTTGTACATTTTGGCATCACAGTTTTTCTATTGAGAGGTTTTCCATTTGGGTGGATGTTGAATGGGTTACCAATGACTTGGTGGATGTTTAGAGGTTAAAGCTTGATTTTTTATTTATTTATTTTTTCTTATTTCACACACACTGTCCTTAGCTGAGGCTCATCAGTGTAACCATGTCTGTCATCTCACAGCGGTTTCTTGCGGAGCGACAAGCCAATCGGGACAGCCCTGTTGAAGTTGGACAAGCTGGAGTCACAGAGTGAAATCAGGGAGATTGTTGAGGTGAATGTCACTCAGTTTGAAAAGGATGAGGAGATGGATCTGTGGCGTTTCTAAGTTAATTCGTTAAGACAGAAATCAGGAGGTCGTATGTCTGAGAAGGTTAGGATATGATCCCGGTGTTTCTTGTGTCAGGTGATGGACGGCCGGAAGCCCACAGGAGGTCGTGTTGAAGTAAAGGTCAGACTGCGGGAGCCTCTGAGCGGTCAGGACGTGCAGACGAGCACAGAGCGCTGGCTGGTGATTGACCAGTCGCAGGTAACATTACAAAGATATGAAAGAGCTTGTTAATTAGAATAAGATCAACACTCAATGACTTCAGCTTTACTTAGAATGGCTTTCTTTAATTTCTGTGCTTTTATAGTTTATTTGGCTTTTTTCTGCTTGTTTAGTTAATTTTGACTAATTTATTGTCCAGGGGTGTTTTTGTTTTGTTTTGTTTTCATATTTTACAGAATTATGGACACATGAGGTTATGTTGGTAGGCAGGTGTGTGTGGTTTTCTAAAACGTTCTCAGAGCTTTACTTTTCCTTCTTTTATGTCCTTTCTTTTTTGGTAGGTTCTTGTTTAGATGTTACTGCAAGACTGAAGATGAAGTGCAAGAAGAAAGTAATTATATGGTTTACATTCACGTTATCATGTCTGTGTTACTTTTTCACATTGAACTCTTTCGGATAAACTGATAAATACAATTACTACACTACAGAGCTGTCGACCTATGGTGTGCATCGTTGTTTGGTTCATTCCACAAAAAATCAATGCATGCTTCAAATCCGACTCCCTCAGATCAGCTGATTTATTTTATTTATTTAACAAAAAGTTAGCACATTATAAAATTATTTGGACACAAGAAATCATAGCTAGAAGATGAAACTGTCATCACAATGTAGGTAAAGAGACTTTTTAGATGCGTTGTCTTCTTTTGGTCACCTGTCCCACATGGTGACAGGATCCCTTAAAATGTTCCCCAAATGCACTTTTTTAGGTTTGATCTAGTGAATTATCAGAAAACAGATCCAACATCCAGAGTACCAATGTTTCACAGACATTAAGTTGCATAGTTTTGCTGCTGAAATTATGATATATCCTATAATATTGTTGCTCGATGCTGCTTATAGGGAGGGGGGAGGATTAACTGGCAACCACCAGTTTGACCCCTCAGCCTCCAAGTAGACACAGCTATCCAATCAGTCTTAGAATCCTACGTCACATTGTTCTCGAATTATTGCATTTACAAGAGTTTCAGAAAACTTAAACTGCGACCTTGACCTTGAGCTCAAGGTCACCAGGATTCGAACTGATCCAAGATTTTTAGATGACGGCAAGAAAAGTTAATGTCTGCAGTGTATCTGTGAAAACAGCTTCCGCAAAAAAAAATGATTATTTTACATGTTTAATTCCTCCTTGACTGATGCTGATGATGTCTTTGTCCTGCAGATGTAAGGAACTCAATCAAAAACACTCAAAGGGAGAGGAGGAGGAGAAGAGGAAGGTGGTTTGGGAAGCTCTGAAGACGGTCTGTTGTTCAGTTGGACTCAGATCAACACGGGTCTTGTTGTAACTTTTGCACATTTGCACGACACACACGCTCCCCTTCACTCAGCAGGAGACACGGAGCTGCCTTACAGAGACGTGAACCTCGTGTCTGCCTCCACCAAAAGGCGATGAGGGCCTGTCTTTGAGATTGAAAAACACTCAGGCGAAGATCACAGCTGCCTAAACTGTTTCCTGATGCGTGAGTACAGCAGGGTGTCCTCTGCGAGTGACGAAGGGGGCCGGTGTCGAGTTGACGTAACTGCCGTAACTTTTGGTTAATACATCAAAGAATGTGTAAATAGTCCTTGTGGTATCTAGAACTGCACCTATGCACTAATACCAAAGTAATCACAGTTGCTGTAAAATCCTGCGTATTTGCTGCCAAATCTGTTACGGTATATACATTTAAATTATATAATTACAGCTCAGGCTGTTGGGCTGTTCCGCACAGTTACAGACTGTCACAGGCTTCGGTGTAAAAGTGTCAGGCAGATATTGCAGTAGCCACCTCACGTTTTATTTCACAGGAAAGTAAACTGAGAAATGATGAGATTACACAAGGTACGATCATTATTTTAAAAACCACACCTTTCGCATGCATTGCAAGTCCTCTAACTGTGGTCACTAAACTGCACTCTCACCTGCCTGCCCTTTTAGGTGCGTTTGACTTGTTTACACTGAATAGCACAAAACTGGAGACGAATAATGTCACATATGAGGGGGAGAGTACAAAGGATCAACTTTAAAAAGCATCGTGTAAAGGAACAGCTCAACATTTTTGCTTATTTGCTCTCTGGTATATAGTTTGGCAGAAAGATTTAAACAAATGTCAGGAAACTCTAAGCTTAGCCTAGCTTTGCATAAAACTGGACTCAGGAAAGGGGCGGCAAATTGAATCCTATTTAAAAATACACCCACTAGTTTTTGAAGCGCATAGATGAACACATTTTATATTTATTTTTATCCACTAATTTTTAGAAGGAACTTTGTTTTTCACTTTTTTTTTCACTTTAGTTTTCAAGAATATGTCAGTTTCTGTAACATCAGTGTTACTCAACAAACACCAATTGAATCCCACATTTATGTACAGTGCGATGAGGTTAAACCAGCCTTGCACAGTCGAGCAACGTTTAAAGAATAAGTCAGAAATTTGGCTCTATTCTTTATTTAAAATGGCCCTTATGTGCTGTCGTAAAGTCTCAACAGGAATGTTTGTCACTACTTTTTAAATCTATGCACCATCTCATGTGGGGGAAACTGAATTTTGGGAGTGAAACCTCAGTGTTTTAATCAAGGGGCAGTTCACTCAAATTACAAAACCACGTCAAGCCAAGCACTTTTCTTTTCACACGTCAATCAGAAACAGAAGTGTCACGGTGAGTTCGGGTTAAGATAAAGCTCTAGTCTGAGTCTTTCCCAGTGAATGACTGAAACAGAGTCGTGTCACATGACTCTGCAGCGTAGTATTTGTGCCTCTTTCAGCTCATTGTTTCTACTTTGCAACCCTCAGAAACTTGTTTTGGAGCATTTTGCACCTAAAGAGACTTCTGTGCAGAATCAAGTTGCTGTGTTGCCTGTTACATCCATGTAGTGTTTGAAATGTGCCAAGAGCTGTGGTAAACTCTGTATATAGTACACAAGTGGGTAAATAGACAGCCTTAAATTCATTAGATTAATGTCGATTCAAGTGAGGCAAGAAAATGAATGCTTCCAATAAAACTGAGTGAACTAACCCTTTTAAAATTTGAACCGCTTAAGAAGCCATAAAGGTGTAACTGAGCCAATGATGTGAATCCCACCTCCAGCAGGTTTACCTCAGACTGTCTGCGTCATTATTATTATTATTATTATTTTTACCGTGGTCACACAACATTTCAGTTTCTGCTTCTTTTTTTCTTTTTTAATCTGAATTTTTAGAATAAAGGAAAAAATGTTCAGTTTACAATAAACACTGACCGAAATACTGAAGCGGGTCCACGTAGGAAGCGATGTCACTCATCCAGTGTAGCCTTGGAGCTAAATGTTTCGTTGCTAAGTGGACTTTCTAGACCCCGGTTGCCTAGGTAACCCTCTAACACATTTACCACACTGATATGCCAATTAACGGTATCCTGCGCTCTTATTGGTAGGCGCTCGAAGTTAGTAAAGCTCATCTTGGGACACGCCCACTTCGCCCTCGCCAGCCGTTATGTCGCCTGTCATCGTTTCCCGTGTGGAAGCCATTAAAACAGTTACCTTTCATGTTTGAGTTTTTGCGATGCAGATGTTTACACAAATCATGATTTTGTTCCTAAAATGCGTCATAATTAACAGAATCGGTTCTTAAATTTTTGACTGAATCTGCTGGTCCTGCTCTAAAACGAACCAATAAAAAAAAAATGTAAAAAATCCTATTTTCAATGTGTACTGTCAAGTTTATTCCAACATAAAAAATAAATACTCGTCTCAGTTTTCTATAAGTTTTATTTTACATATACTACAGTATTTTTTGACATAGTGTAAAGGAGGGGAAAAGGGAAAAGATGAACAGGCTTTTTGGCTTTTCAAACTTTTCTTTTTCAAACGGATTTATTAAAAAAAAAAATAATAATAATAAAGAACTGAATAAGTTCCTATTTTTGTGGAGGATTTTCTGACTGTTGAAATGCAAAGTTGACTCACTCCGGTCACCGTTTCCGGCTCATTTCTGTTTGCATGCAGTGTTATATATGTTTAAACAGTAACATTTTACAACTGAATACAAAACAAATGCTACTTTTTCAAACAAATTGCACCTTTTTTTTTCTTCTTTTTTTGGATTTAGGACATATTGCACACTTCAGATAATGCAAAAAGGAGAAAAAAAATATATATACCAAACAGTAACATAACAGCGAGTCAGAAAAATAGATCTTCGTGCCCCCCTCTTCATTATGCTAATTTATTTCTTTAAGAAACACAGTGATTGATTGAACCACACCGCCTCTGGTATGATCACAGTAAAATAACCCAGAAGTGGTGACCTTTGACCTCTTTCTCCCCCCCTTCTCTCTTTTAAACTAAACATTACTTTGCTACAGTAGCTCCTAAAAGATTCCGATTAATGAATGCAGAGCGGCTACAGGTCTGATTTAAATGTCAAGCGTCGGCTCTTCTGCAGATTTTCCTGTGATTGTCTGATTCTCACTCGAGATCGTTTTACATCAGCACAATTAACGATGGAGAAATTAGCATAATGCAGAATGGTTACTGTACAGAGCTTTTTAAACACAGCAGGGTGGGTTTTTTTCTTTTCTGTGATTAGTCTCGTCAGAAACAAAAGCACATTTTGCAGATTTAAACAGAAACATGAGGAATACATTCTTAGACTTCTTGTCCAGGTCCATGTTGCTGAAGGAGAGCACAGTCCAGATCAGACGGTGAACCTCCAACGTGCTGGATTTTAGAAAACACCTCAGAGGTTCAAGGTGTTTGGAAAAGTCTCGACTTCAAGGTTTGGAAGGATGCAGAAAATTTGAGATGCGATACATTCAGCTTCGGGTCAGTTAAGTCTCTGCAGGAACCCCGGGTCTCGACAAATACTGACCTCTTACTTCCAGGACACCCCGACGCTCACTTTAACTCTCCTGTAAATGGCTTAAATCCAGTGCACTGCATCTGCAATTTAATACAGTTTATATATATATATATCTATATATTCATTTATTTATATGTATATACCTTTACATCTTCAACAGTTATTCTCTTGTTATGATAAAAAGACAAAAATGAGGTGAAGATTTTTCTGACCTCTGCTGAACCAAGACTGAATGACTGATGAGATTAAAAACTGATTCCCCTCAACTTCCTGCCCGGCCCTCGCACATTTATGTACAGATTGATTATCGATAAAGCATCGGAACCTTTATTTAAATCGGCTGTCTGAACGGTAATACTGGGATCTCTGGAGGCTACAGATGTTTCAGGTGTGTTCGAGGAGAAATTGTCCTGCCTACAAAAGTATGTACAACGAATGAAGTAAAGCATCTGGTGACTGATGAGTAAAGCTTAAGAAGTGAAGCTGAAATGGTTTTCATTTTTCTTTCTTCCCTTGATGAAACGCTGCTGCAGGCACTGAGCACCATGGTGCAAAACAAAAAAAAATCCCCACCACCTTCCACGATGATTAGTACTGTCTTGAAACAGAAATAGTCCAAACTTTTCAGTAACGGATATGAGTCTCCCTTGCACCAGCATCCGTGCTACACAGAGGCAGGTTTTACCCAGAATTCAATGCTTCAGAACCTCCGGCTGCCACAGTGATGTGTGATCAGGAAGCCGGAGGTCAGTCCTGATACCCACACTTAAGGAGCACCTAAATAGGAGTCATCAATGTGCAGGTGCATTCTTTGTAACGGCCACCAGGGGGCGAGTCCTGTGGCTGTAAGGAGAAAAAAAAAAAAAAACGTCAGGTACTTGGCTCAAGCTTCGCAACCTCAGCGAACACCTTCCTGGTGACTTTTTGTGCTCAATCACCAGTTTCATGTCGTGCTGAATAAAACGAAGCTTATTTTGAATTTTTAAGCGTCAGACAGAATCATCCAGGGAGATTTCAGAGGACCCTTCTAAACCCGCATTGCAAAGTGATTCACACAAGATGACCAGCTCATAACAAGCAGATTTTAATAAAATAGTGTTGCGTTCAATGGGTCGAAACATATCTGCGGGTTAGATTATAAGATGAAAACACTGTGGTAGTTTATATAACTTATTTAGTGTTTAGAGAGCAAATTTAACTATTTGGCCCCAGCTGATGTTTTGAGCTCTGAAGCGCTGTTTTATGCACCACAGGTTTAACCAAAAGCTTTCCTCATGGCTCTTTCACTTGGTATTAAAGAGGCTGTATTATCTCCCATTCTCTCGTAGCATTTCAGTGATTCAAGGCCAGTGTGTCACTGCAGGAGAGGTCCTATCTGGCTGTTTGAAGATGCATCCTGAACCCCCACAGTTCTGCTCGTAATTTAGTCATTACTACTGGTTGTTGTATTTGTGCAGCCATGACAGTTTTGTCTTTACTCTCACAGTGTTAAGGCGACCTTTAGGGAATAATCTGTCTCTCTGTCGAAATGCACGAGAGCTCAGGGTGTCCTGACCTGCGATTACAGAGACGTCACTGATCACGACGGGCTTGTGTCCGGTAGAAAGGAGAGAGTGCTTTCTCCTTAAAAACTCCGCACACACCCTGGTTTTACTCATTTCGTAATTCACTCATTTGTCTAAAATCATGAAGCTAAGGCTGCATTTGAGAGAAAAGTGGATACACTTGATAAATACCACAATTCATCACACTCAGCTTTTAGGTTCGCAGACACGATTCTAATGGCACTGATTTACTAATTTATAACAAGGCTAAACACCCTGTGACCCTTTCATTGTAATAAACACTCTTCTTACTTAAACTCCGAATGAGACAAGCAAGTTTGACTTAGCATCTTCATCCCTTCCTGGATGCATTCGTTATCTGAGGACAAACCACACAATATCAGCCGCCTGATGCTCGTCGCGCTTCTCAGAGGCAGCAAAAGTGTGGGTATCAGGATGGACACAGTGTGATCTGTGGAGACGTCCTGACTGAGATGACAGGTGATCCTACTCAGAGCTTCCTCAGACCGTGGGTGGATGCATAGGTTTGACTTGAGGAATGCTACCCTGCCAGGCACGGCACAGTTTTCGGGCTCTTTTGAAGTGCAAACGGCCGAAAGGAGATGATGTCAGGAAAAAAAGAAAAGAAAAAGAAGTTTGGAGGTGAGCAGGGGTGCAGGTTGGTGGGATGTCTGAAGTTCCTAGGAGATGATCTCCAGGATGTAGAAGATCAGCTCCATGACCACCGGGCCCTCGCTCAGCTGACACGCCCCGCCGTGGATGACTGGGATCAGAGCGCTGTCCAGGTCGCTCAGGTACTGAGGCAGGAGAGGCTGGCCGTTGCTTCCGGCTAGATAACCCACCTGCAGAGAAGGAAAGGGTGAAGGGTGAAGTGTGAAGTCATACCAAAGATCTGCTGTAAACTGGCACATCGGGCAGATCTCTGATGGTTTTCTGCAGATTTATGAGCAGTTTGAAAAAGTCTTTAGGAGGATTCGTTCCACACATCCCCAATTTCTCCGTTTCTGCTTGTGATCTAGTTTTAGGTAACTATAAAAACCTTGGTTTACAGGCTTCAACTGTGTTCATTCTTTGTTGATGCAAAGGTCCATTACACATCAGGGTCTAGAGCTATAAAAGAAATTTTATCAGAGTCCTACCTGGTCAGAGTCCAGAGTGACCCTCAGTCCCAGTTTGGCCATGCCGTCCTCCTTCAGCAGCTTCAGGTGTGGACACAGAGCCATGCAGAACGCTCTCGCCACGTTCTCCGTGAGGCGGCTGTGGTCGGCCGGGTCGGTCAGACCACTGGTTTGGTCTTCGCTCTGGAGGAAGAACACCTGAGAGAAGCACAGAAACTCAACCTTATAATAAGACCTGTAGACTCAAGAACAGATACATATATTTTGGGGTTGCTTGTAATATGTGATAACGAGGAGGTGGTGTTAGAACAGAAAGTCGAGGGTCCGTGAGGAGTAGAGGAAGGTGACTCAGACTTTTTGAGATAAACTGCCCTCTTTATGTTTTTTTCCTCCTGAGCACAAAAACGGGGTCTTAAAGCTGCACTCGACTTTTTCTCCAAATAAAACAATCCTTGAACTTGTATTAACACAGTATGTTAAATCTGCTTGTCTTCCTCCTGTATATGAGGAGAAAATATCATGGCGTGCTGGCGTGTGTCATCAGAGTTTAGTTTAGCCTGAGTTAATGGAACTGCAGCCTCGCGGGATGAAGGTTAAAAGAGTTTAAGCTGTCTGTCCTGAGAGGCTTCAGCGGTGGCCTGATTTCCTCACTAGCGCTCGGTAAAATGAGCAGACTGTACCTCGGTCCAGCGGATGACTTTGCCGTTTGCTTTGAACTCGGAGCCGTGGAAGATCTTGACGCTGGGGATGGACTCCATGGACTTCCCGTCGATTGGGCTGATGACGCTGAGCAAACACACACGACAGCAATAAATGAAGCATGCAAGTAAGCAAACGCTGATTCTTTGTGGGAGACCCAAATAAACCACTGCTGCAGCATCTCAGCCCTTTGCCCTTGAGCAAAGAGCTGACCTGCCAGCTGCTCGGCTGGGGCAGCAAAGACACCAACATCAAAGCATCGAGCAGAGGCTGAAGCCGGCTCTTTTTTGTTGTTGTTTGTTTGTTTGCTTTTAATTTTTAAAACTGTAGTTTTTTTGCCCTCAGTGTGAGCAAACACCAGTTTGCTTTTTAACCGTTCCTGGGCAAATGTTAATGGAGACCTCGCTGCCTTACATCACCAAGTTATTCCACTGTTGAATTTCATCCTGTGTGGACGCCCTTTAAAGCTAACGCTGCTCTAAACGCTTCATTTTTTTCCTGTACCAACTGAGGCCGTTTTTTCCTCTGTTGATACAGAGGTGCCTTGAACCTTGAACCCTGGCTGGGCTCCTCCTGTGTGGAGTCTGCAGGGGTTCCTTCTGGTTCCTCCCATAGTCCAAAGAAACACATGTCTAGTAACTGTAAATGGCCCTGAGTGAAATGCTTTAAATGTATAAAATCAAGTGTTGAACGAATGCGTAGTTAAATGGTCATCTTAGCCACACAGCCCACCTGCTGCTCAGATTATCTGTTTGTGAGGGGCAGCCAATCAGAAAAAAAGCCGTCTTAGAGGGAGATGAGCTAAAACAGCTTGTTTCAGTCATTGGATCAATGCTGGATCAGGTGACCCTGAACTATCCCTTAATTATGCTGCAATAGGCTTATGCTGCTGGTGGGCTGTTCTGTTTTATGAATAAACATGAAAGAAAGCGCTTAATATACACTGTAGACTAACTCTGATGGTGTAACAGTGGCTGAGGGTTAAAACAGCTTCTGCGCAGTGAAAATATCCGTCTAATGAAGTCATATCGTATCTGGTGACAGGCCTGAATTAGACTGAACGGTGAAGATTCGCGTTTAAATGAGCAGATTTTATCATCCTGCTGTAAAATTGATTGCAGCGGTCCGGATCTCACAGCCGTGTCAGACTGCATCATTCCACCCCGCTAAGATTCTCCCTCACAGGGCTTCCCCCGGCGTGCATAATGACTTTTTATAGCAAAGTAGTAAATGCAGTGTCTGGGAAGCTATCAGTTCAATTGTCCGTGACATAAGCGCATCTCTTCCAGCTCCCCTTCCCCTCCTGTCTCACCCTTTGTTGAAGTTGTGATCGTCCTCCGTCCACTGGATGTGGACGACCTCCTGGTTCTCCTCCTGGTCGGCTTTACCACACGTGATGGTGAAGTCCTTCATGTCCCTCAGGGCTTGACGTAGAGAGTCCATCGTCTCAGCTGTGATCTGAATCATGACGCCATCTAAAGGAGGAAAAAAAGCTGCTCAGTTACTTTACTCAATACTGAGGATTATGATTATTTACTTTATTTATTTATTTTAACTTTAGTGACAATTCTTTTGACTCATTTCAGCATTTCTGCAGCCAACGTGTAAGCTTTGCTGACGCTGTTCTCACCTTCCACAATGCTGGTCTTGGCTAAGAAGCCAGACGAGGCTTTCAAAGCACCACTGAACACAAAGAAGCAGGCTCCAGTAACTGAAACAAACAAAGAGATAAAATAAGAGGCTGAGCTACTTTCAGGCAAACAGACGAGACAAACA
Organism: Tylochromis polylepis; assembly: GCA_015107715.1. Taxonomy (NCBI): domain Eukaryota; kingdom Metazoa; phylum Chordata; class Actinopteri; order Cichliformes; family Cichlidae; genus Tylochromis; species Tylochromis polylepis. Next base: position 30,606 of record VVHJ01002425.1, on the reverse strand, counting down.
GTCAGGAGGAGGATTTTCAGGCATCGCAGCCTTCCAGATGAGCCAGAGATGAAGTGTGACGGTCGAGTCGGTTTCTGAGGTGGCACCTTTGCGCGGCTGGTGATGGATGCTGATGGCCTGCGTCTGATAGTTCCCGTCATCGTTCTGGACGCACACCAAGTGGGAGTCGGCCCGGTCGTTGAAACACGCCCCCATGGCCAGCACGTGTTCGTTGGACTTGTTCATGGCCTTCATCAGCTGCAAGGACAAATAATATGCATGACTAATTAAGCAGCCCTTTGGGTGTGTGTGGAGGAGAGAGGCTGCCTGGTTAAGCCTAATTGCAGTGGGCTTGTGGGTAAAGTCCTCAGTTTAAATGGGATGGCGCTGACAGACTGTGGGAAAAGGACACGACACGGGTGGATATCAACAGCCGAAAGATCTCCCATATTAATTCTGCTAACTCTCCTGCCTCTGCCTCTCTTTGAAGCCGTCCTTTGAAAATGTAGAAAGAAAACTGAAAATCTGGAGGGTTTTAACCACTCGCTGCGCTAAAAAAGCTCGACTGCAAGCTGTTGAGTAGCAGTCCCCGCTCCACATTACTGGGCTCCCATCTGTTACCGCATCGGCAGCCAAACGCTACAACCGGCACCGCTCTCTCCGCCGCGGCTTTCTTTCTCACCCAAACGCGTACCACTTCTTCTGGTACGCCGTTCATTCACACCCTCGAGGCGGCAGCGTTATAACACGTGGGCAGCCCACACCTCATGTTCAGCTGCAGGGACTCCAGAGAGTTTGTCACGCAGCACCTACACACAGTCAGCCTCATTCACTGATGTCATTAGTCTGATGGAGGGAGTCGGCATGTCGGAAGATTGAAAAAATGATGCCTGATCCTGAAAAACAATGCTTAAATATGTATTATATAAGAGGAAAATCTGCTTTACCTCGTTTTCTGGAATTTGTTTTTAATGTTTAATGCGAAGATTTTACTTTCTATTTATTTTGTAAAGACAAACACTCAAAAAAAAAAAAAAAAATAACACAATAT
>VVHJ01002424.1:3554-18662 GCA_015107715.1 Tylochromis polylepis | reverse complement strand
CCGACTACAGAATGGAGCAGTTGCCAGCCACCTCCTCTACATGGATGACATAAAGCTGTATGCCAAGAGTGAACAAGACATTGATTCACTGATCCACACCACCAGGATATACAGCAATGACATCGGAATGTCATTTGGACTGGAGAAGTGTAGTCGGATGATAACTAAGAGAGGGAAGGTAGTCAGAACTGAGGGGATTGAACTACTAGAAGGCAACATTGCAGACATAGAGGACAGCTACAAGTATCTGGGGATCCCACAGGCAAATGGGAACCATGAAGTGGCCGCTAGGTAAGCTGCAACCACCAAGTACCTGCAGAGGGTCAGGCAAGTCCTGAGGAGTCAGCTGAACGGTAAGAACAAGATCTGGGCTATCAACACCTACGCCCTGCCCGTGATCAGGTACCCTGCTGGGATAATAAGCTGGCCAAAGGAAGAGATAGAAGCCACTGACATCAAGACCAGGAAGCTCCTGACCATGCATGGAGGGTTTCACCCCAAGTCCAACACCCTGAGGCTGTATGCTAAGCAGAAGGAAGGAGGCCGGGGACTAGTGAGCAGAAGTACCACAGTCCAGGATGAAACAACGAACATCCATGAATACATCAGGAAGATGGCCCCAACCGACCACGTGCTCAGTGAATACCTCAGGCAGCAGAAACCCAAGAAAGAGGAAGAAGACGAGGAACCATCGTGGAAGGACAAGCCCCTGCACTCTACAACAAAGACTTTGCAGATGACCACACATGCGCAGACAGACAGACACACACATATTTTTGCATTATTCAATACCTGCTGCTATTAACATCCAACCACTGCACTGTGAAAGATTCCGTTCTGATGCTACAAGTATACTGTAGTATTGTAACTTACATATATATGTACATATATTTATATCTAAATTATATTTCTTCTACCTTGTATAGTGTATCTATCTTTGCATTGTATGGTTCTTAAGTATACTGCATATATTTATTTATTCCTGTCTTGTCTACTTCGCTGCAGCAACAATATGAATTTCCCATCTCTGGGACTAATAAAGGCTCTCTCATCTCATCTCTTAACAATCTGAAGTGCATTCACCCTGCAGGAATCACTCCTGCTTGGTAGTTCATCGTCCAATGAGCTTCCACCTGAACAATGTTCACATGTACCTTCAAAGTGGAGATCGGTGCATTTGGCGTCGCGGTGACACTGGCCGTTGTTTTGCAGACAGCGGCTAATGGGCAGCTGTTTAACCTCACAGGTCACTCCGTCTCCGATGTAGCTGTCTTTACACCTGCAATTCCTCCTCCCCTGTTCACACACACAGTTTACAGGTAAGGAGGACCTGATGGTGTGACCTCAGAAAACAAGTCCCATGTTGTCCTTACCGGAGCTGTCATGGTGCATACGGCGTGTTCGTGGCAGCCTCCATTTTCTCCTGATGCGCAGGGGTCGATGGGCTGACAGGTGAAGCCGTCTCCAGTGTGACCTTTGGGACAGGTGCAGCTCACCTTACCTCCGTTCTGTGAGCACTTGGCCCCCTTAGCACAGCCTCCGTTCCAGATCTGACAGACGTCCACCACTGCGGGGACAGACGTACATGTTCAGCTACCATCCTTTAAAAGAGAGATGGCGGCTTCTGTTAGTCCACCATTACCTGTGCAGGTGAATCCGTCACCCTGATGAAAAGGCCGGCACTCACAGGTGTTGTTTTCCTTACAGACGGCTTTTGGAGAGCAGGGTGGAGAACACTGAAAGATCTCAACTGGAGGAGACAGAAACATGAGTGTGATTAAAGTGCACACCGCCCTGACGCCTGACAGGTCCACCGTCCTGTCTGAGCATCAGCTGGAGGAAGCAGTTTTAGATCCATCACATTACTGAGAACAGTGAAGTAACTATAAGAGCAGAGCTGAACAAGGGCGTGAGGTGACCTGATAACATCTGTATGTAGAGGCCAGAGGCTTTAGTGTGAGGAATAGCTGTGCATCATCAGCATACAGGTGACAGTCGAGTCCCTGATGCGGTCTCAGCTTCTCCGTCCTTTTAAAATGACTTTTTAAACGTTTACTTTAACCAGAACAAAACATCTGCTTTTTATTCCTGAGTATTTTCATTCTCGGGTTCGGTCTGAACTGCCCTGAGAGCTGGCGACTGTCTTTATGACTGATAGTTTGATCTAATTCGGTTGAAGCCAACGAAGGAAATGAACTCACTCTGCTGAACGTCACAGCGGTCTCCGGTCCATCCGGCCTCACAGAAACACAAACCTGTACCTTTCCACCCGTCGTCACATGACCCATGTTCTGAGCAGTTACAGGCTGAAAAAAACAAGTGAGTCAAGACTGTAAGAATGTTACAATCTGACACCACAGAGAAAGCCCCGCCTACTACTCACCTTTACAGGTGGGTCCATAGAATCCATCACTGCACAGCTCACAGGCTGTGCCTCTGAAACGCGTGTCGCAGGTACAGGTGCCATTACCAAGGTGACCGTCATCACATTTCCCACGGTTATTGCAGGGAGAGCTGACCCCCCCGGGACACCCTGCACAGAGAGCAGAGAAGGCATTCCATCAGTACCTGAACCAATCAAATCAATCAGTGATGTAACCTGCTCATTTATATGATGTCACTGAGATCATTTTGCATTTTGAAACGCTCACTGAAGCACTGGTGACCTGTCCAGGTGTACCCTGCCTCTCACTGGGACATGCCCCAAAGTCATTATTGGTGACAACCTCAGCACCAACCATAACTCTAACCGTAGCCAATCAGAATATTTTTCCTTGTTTTTTATTAACGAGTTCTCCCAATTCTAATTATTCTGTCACACAACAAAAACTATTCAGTTTCCCAGAAAAAGTTTCACAAATTTCAGAAAGACTGAAGAAAGTCCCAAAAAATGGTTTTAATATGAGGATCACGTTGTTATCTCACCAAGACAGTCTCTTCCGTAGTAACCACGACAACACTTTGGCTCCCAGATGTTGATGGTGCAGATGGGGCGACAGCCGGTGTTCTTAGCAAAGTAAACAGTGGGCAGATCGCACTTCTGAACCTCCTGAACACAAAAATCAGAGACGTTTCCTTCAAGGCTTAGCCTGACAGAGGCAGTGAGTTTGTTAAAGACAGGACTCAGACCTTACGAACGGCTCCTGCAGGACACCGAGTGGCAGAAGAGCCGCATCCTCCACAGCTTGTCTATTACAGAAGAAGAAAAGAAACAAGATCAAATGAACCACCAGCTCACCTGCAGAAATCTTTTTATTTGTGGTGCTTTGTGTGAAGTTTGACTGATTATAGGACGATCCAGCTTTTTAAAACCTGTTAATAAATCCACATTAGTGTGGAGTCATGTCACACTCTGCTGCCAGGCTCCCGGTGCTATGAATCATTTTTCAGACCGGTTCACCTCCACAGGAAAAACAACCGGAAACTAAGCTCAAACATGAACACAGCAGGCTTCTAAGACTGTAAGTTAGGCCAGGCTCTCACCGTTACTGCCACTGTGTGAGTACACTCAAGCCTACAAACAACCCATGCTCCAACACCCTCAGCATTAACACTTAACACAGCAACAACCAATCAGTATGACTGGTTGTTCCAGGTAGCATTCAGGTGCATCTTAGACAGTAAAGTGAAGATTCACCGGAAGGTCAAAGGTTCTTTGTTCATCACAGCGTCCTCCAAGGCTGGGAGGAGTTAGCAAGCAGTCGATCCCATAGGCGATGCCCGCTTTAAAGATGAGGTGTCTCTGAACAATCTGACACTTCCCGTTGTTGATGAAGATTTCTCCCTGTTCAAAGGACAGTCGGTTTTTAGGAGTCCGTGTTTGTCTCGTCTGTCTTTGCTGTAGATTTCTCTTACTGCAGTACTTACAATGTTGTCTGTCCCGCCACAGGAGAAGGAGAGCGGCGAACCCTGCAAAGTCCGAGCTGAGTCCAGGAAGATCAGTCCTTCAGCATAAACCTGAGATTAAAGTCATTTTAAACTAAACCTGAGAAATCACCACTGACCTGCTTCAGTGTTTTTACCACCAACCAAAAAGCACAGCACCATGTTTGTTCTGCGATGACCTGACTGAAGTACATTCACATTTTATCCCAGTTATCAAATCTTTCAGAGTTGTTCTTCCAGCTGCCATGCTGTGAAATGTCTAACGCTTCTCAAAAAGCGCCCTTTAAAGAACCTTTACCTTCTGGCTCTGCAGGATGTGGTATTTCAGGTACTCTATCAGCTGGGGTCGATTGTGTTGGTGGAACAGGAAGTCCTTCTGTTCCTGCGGCAGAGATGCCATGACGCCATCTGATGGCAGGAAGATCGTCACTGGCTGGTACATGACATCATTCACTAGGTCCATTACACCCGTGTCCTGAAACACATGACATCATCCCTGTGGGAATGAAACTGGCTAACAGGACACCGGTCCTTCTGCTAGTCCACTCCACAGTCCACTCCGTCCATCTATGCATGAGTATATGTGTGTGTGTGTGTGTGTGTGTGTGTCCTGATGTTGTAGTCTAGGTGTTTGTTTGTTATAAAAACCCAGAGGAAGTGATGTCATGGTGCATTCACCACGCAGCTCAGGTGTTTCATCAGAGAGCAGCTCGTCTAAATGTTGTTAGAGCTGCTTGTTGTTGTATAATATCTCATTTTAATGTGCGCGTTGCTGGTGAAAGTTATAGTATTGTTGTGGTCCACATGTCTGGGTAATGATCGGACAAAGGGAACAACAGTGACAGACTTCTTTTGCTCTGTTAACGTTGATATATTTGTTTAAGAACTTTGGCTGTAATATATGTTATATGAGCACCACTTCAGAACAACTGTCACCTTAAAGTGCAATATTACAATACAATATTAGAGAGAAAACCCAAACAACCAGCTAATTCTCTATAAGCAGCTCTTGTTGACAGTGGAAAGGAGAAGGGAAGTTTTAGTGTGTTACCTGCAACAGTTTGTAGAAGGTTCGATAACCGTGACGTGCAGCCACATCAGTCAGGTTCAGCTGAGAGTCATCCTGCAGGAAACCATCAGAATGAAGGTGTGCATGAAACATTACATCCAGAAAGTCTACAGTCAGACAGTTGCTCACACTTTCAATGAGCTAGAAAAAAAATTATATTATAACAATAAATAGATTTTCTATATTTTTACACGTTCTTTAAACAGTAATTACAACTTCACACAGGTCATGTTCATGAACATGAAATAATAAACAGCTGGTAAACATTATTAACCAACATGTCACTGTAACAGTAAAACAATTATTAATCAGTTTATAATTGAGTAACAATGGTCATTGTTTTATATGAAAATAAACTTCTAACCAGTCCATCCATTCAGCATCAGCTTCCCTGATTCCTTATTCCAAAATAACCTGATGGATACTTACAGGGGTGAGCATAAAACTGTCTTTGTCCATATCTGGGGGATACAGAATCCTGTTGACTTCGTGGATGATCCCATTCACACTGAGGTCATCGCTCTTTGTCACGTTTGCCTGGTTGATGAAGACTGTGCCCTAAAAATAAGCCAAACACAAAGTGTCCCAGTAAAAGAAATAAAACTGAAGAACACTTGTTTATAATGAAGCATTGATTTGGCCTTTGTTTACTGTCAGGATTCATAAATATAGAAATAAATCTATTAAATGAGCTGAGAGCTCACCTGGGCGACGCTGGTGGTCAGCACAAGTCCAGACAGGGACGTCAGGTTTCGTGGTCGGCTCAGGTCGGCAGGCAGCAGAGTGTGACACATGACGATGTGGCTGCGCAGGACATTAGCGAACTGCTCTCTATATTGGGACTTCCGCCTCATCTAAAAGATAAAAATACAAACGTGTGAATTCTGATTCATCCTGAGCTGACCTGACTCTGATGTCATTACAGTGTCTCTGCAGAGACACACTGATGTTTGTCCAGCAGTCATCAAAGGTCTGACCTCACGTGAAGTGTTTGTCCTGAAGGCCTCGGGGTTTGGAACAAAGACTGTGAATGGCCCTCGGCCGTGCAGGGAAATCTCCACCATCTGAAAACAGAGTTCTGTTAATGCGATTCTACCAGTAGGGGGCAACAGAGGGGAGCACCACTCACCATCAGACCGAAGTAAAAGTCCGTGAATCGATTTCTCTCTATTTCCTGAAAATGAGACGGCAGTTAGCGCAAAGCCCTGCAGCACCGCTTTCATCGTGTTTCAGCTGCTCACCCTTGCAACGGTGCCTTTGCAGGTCACGCCGTTGCCAATGAAATCTTGCCTGCACGTGCAGATTCGAGTGCCCGGACCAGTCGTGTTGCACCGGGCATACCGGTAACAGCCGCCATTGTTCTGGAACATCATCATCAACACATGAGAGAGAAACAGCGTGGGTTGATGTGGTCTTTACAGCATAAAAGTAAGAAACCTTTAACAGAGACAGCAGCAGCATCAAAAACTAGAGCTGTATGTGCAACACTCAACCTCAGCTTCAGTGACAAGAAAAGGAAGCACGTCAGCCTCAGACAGCTTTCAGCGTTGTTTTTGCCATTTTTACTCTTTGACAGGACAGCAGACGGGTTGGGGGCTTACCAGTGCCAGAGCACTGACTGAAAACGCGACCAATGCAGTTCCAGCTTCCTCCTTCACACTAGGACTCATGGGAGTAACTCTTGCCTCACAGTCTTGCACCTGTTGGTGTTTTCTTACAGGTAAAGTGCACTGAGATGAGTGCTGCTGTGATTTGGTGCTACTGTGGGCTGTATGTGTGATTATTAGCTGAATGATGTAATCATCTGATTCTGAATCAATCAACTTTCCCACAGCTTGAATCCAGTCAGAGTGAAGACAAACTCACCTTTCGGCACAAGTCGATGATGTTGCAGTTCTTCCCATCACCGGAGTAAAATTCCCTGCAGACGCAGGAAGTCTGCCGGGGTAAACAAAGTCACATTCAGCACCACCATCAGCAGAGAGCTGTGCTTAAAGTTAGACTGCAGAGGTTAGCTAATTTTACTTTGTTCGGTCCAACATGAATGCAGTCTGCGTTGGCATGGCAACCCCCGTTTCCTTCAAGGCAGGGATTTATTTCTGTGGAGAAACACAAAACTCCTGCAGCACTTGAACACCTCACTCCACCTGGTTATCTTGGATTCACGATGAGCTTTTTATCGTGTCTCTGGTAACTTGAGCTGCTGATCGATGCTGAGCCGGAGCTTTCAAATTCCTCACAGCACAACAATACCACAAACCATGCAAATCAACAGAACCACTTCATTTCAGTCATTTTGCTGTCTTTGAATGCTTTTCTGACTGGCTGGAATCCTTTCTGCTGTGATTCTGGAAGAATTAACATCTTATCTCGTATAAAAAAAAACATTGTATTTTTGCTTTAATCTCACGGAACTTTTGCAAAATGCTTTTTAAGTTTTGCATTACTGCAAACTTTGTCCACCATAGTCAGACCATTACACTACAAAATATTCACATCCTTGTACTATTACTGGAATTATTGTCAATACTTTTGCTTTAACTTTCACGATTGCATGTTGCACACTTTCATGTCCCCTATACTCCTCAGTGTGATTTAAAATTCCTCTCAGCCAATTATTGCTTTTTTTAAAAAATTGAATATAAGCTGATCTGAACAAGTTAATGTTGACTCTGAAGTCCTAAATAATTTTCCTTCTTTAATAATCATTTTTGACTCCTCATACCAACTATAACTACAAGTCAGAGCAGCTGTGTCAGGTGAGTTTACCGACACACACGAGTCCGTCGCCCGCGTAGCCGCCGTTACAGACGCAGTCTCTTCGGCCGGGTCGAGTCCTCTTACAGACGGCGTACAGACTGCAGCCGCCGTTATCCACCACGCATGGATCTATGGCTGCATGAGTCACAAAGTGTTCATTAAACTTTGCGGTTCACAGGAATCATCTTTAACGAGCTCAGACCAAAGCCGACCTGTAGAGCTCATAACGTGTGTTACCTTGACAGAAAGTCCCGTTTCCTTTGAAGCCGGCAGCACAGACACACTGAGGACTGGCCGACCCGGTCATGCAGCTATAAGACCAGATTAAAGTTTAACAGGAAGCATAAATCCTCCAGCGTTCTGCATGCAGGGACACGGTTAAACTTGTACAGACTTACTTCGCGCTGCCGTGGCATCTCACCGAGCCACACTGCTCATCAGCTTTGGCTTCGATCTCTGCAATGACACGGACGCAGCTCAGCGTCAGCATCAAACGTGTGAACAAGCACCAAGATGCGAGGCCCAGTTGTTAGTCTGCATATGTGAGACTCCAGATACATGAAATATTAACCAAACACTGTGGAGTTGATATTTCATTAATAACAGGCAAACCTCAAACTCACAAATGACAAAAACAGTATTTCTAAAAATGATCTCAAAGATGAGATTTTGTTGTTCTAAATCACAGCTTTCACGTTCCTATAAATTTCTTCATCCTTTGTCATAAAAAAAGTGAAATTTATTTTTAATTCTTTTTTAAATGTTGTTTTTCTACTGAAGTTCAAAATTTAATTCGTTCAGCCTTACTTTGGTCACAGTGGACTCCCCTCCAGTTCACGTCACACTCGCAGGTCCCGTCGCCCTTCAGTCCCTCATTACAGCGCCCGTTCTTGCATTCGCACTCTGAGCAGAAAATACGTGATGATGAATGTGACAATGAAGATGACAGATTAAGTGCTAAGTAATAAAACTTACTGAACCTTGGTCACAGTGGACTCCGTATTTGCCGCTCTGGCAGGTTTCACAGGCAGTCCCGCTGAAGCCTTCATTACACCGACACACTCCGGTCCCGTTCGTCCCATCCACACACGCTCCGTTACCGAAGCAGGGCCAACCCTTTGGACCGGGGCACGCCTCGCAGTGCTCCCCGAAAAACCCTGCACAGCACCTCCACTCCTGAAAACACAGGAGAGTGTTCTAGTGTGCCACGCTGCAGAGGATGCTTACCTGAAGAGAGCAGGAGACATACAATCTTCTTCTGGAGGCAGGTGGCTCTGCAGCCGATGCTCAGCAGCCGCTCGCCCTCAAACGTGCGGGTGAACATGCACTTCCTCGTCCTCCTCACCGATTTCTGCACAGAGTAATACACCAACTTCTTAGTTTGACTTCAGGGTCTTATGGACCAGGCTGTGCATATGAGCTGAGTATTACTTTCAGTTCACCTAAATTACAAAAGAAAAAACATTTTTACGCTCCATCAAATTTTTGAAGATGTCAAATTTGATATGAAATACAGTGAAATGATGCCAGTTTTCCCACAGCTGTTAGAGTTGTTTTATATTTACTTTTTAGCACAATTATACTTAAAATACATTATTATTTTTGTTGTGATGTTACTTCAGCACTGTCACAGTAAACTGAAAGAAATTCATTTTTGCTGGTTTAATCTGTAACTGGCACCAAAGCACATACAGTAAGTGTTCAGTGATCACTGGAAGTTCATGAAATTACTTTAGTGGAATACCATGAAGTCCTCTCTATGTCTCCTCTGACTTCTTGTAAAGTCGGACAAACTGTACGTAATTCTTTTGACTTTGGGGAGAACTTTCCATCTTTAATAACTTACTTCAATATAAAATCTAATCATCTGCAAACAAACTGATTTTTTTATATTAGCTGCAGTTATCTGATTCTAGTTTGGTATAAAAGTTTGTTTAGAGAGCCTAGTGGTGAAAAAGGTTTTTTCTTTTTCAATCACAGTTCACGTCTAAGCTTTGAAAGATTAACAACGATGTACAATAAGTCAGAAAACTTACATCTGGGATGGTGTCATTGGGGCAGATTTTGTTTTGGTGGAATAAGCAGTCGACACAGTTCCCCTTTGGAGCAGAAAGAAAATGTTGATATTCATCATGCAATTGTTTCTCCATTCATTGAACTATTGTCTGTAAGCCTTTGGAGGCACTGAAGTATGTGCAGGACCTGACAAGTGGCTGAGGACCTTACCATGACTTTTGTGTACTTCAGATCATCACAGCGATTTCTGTTGATCTGAAGAACAGCTGACAGACCGTGGATCACTCCTTTACCGCTCAGGATGTCGGAGGAGTTCATCTGAGCATCATTCACAAACAGCTGCATGAGGAAAACACAGGTTAGGTGGTTTGTATCACGTTGTTCAGATAGTCATGTGATCAGATGTGACAGAATTGATATTTCACGATGAGACCTTTCCATCTCGTGGGAAAACGCCGAGCTGGAAGGAAAACCCGAGCATCGTCTCTTTGTAACCTCCGAGCTGAAGGTCGGTCTTTAACAGACGCTGCGACGCCACCACATGGTAACGAGTTGTATTCACATCCTGTTCAGTAACAAAATAAAAGCACGACTACTATGAAGGAAATAAATCAATAAACCCAAGGACAGGGCCAAAGTCTTTAATTACAGAGTTTTGTTCTATATTTACCACGGTCTGCTTTAAGTGTCGAATGAACAAATAGAAATGAGTGTTGCTCACTTAATCCATTTTAAAATATGTAAAAATTTCAACCATGTCAGCAGTGAGTAAAAAGACTAATCAGGGCAAATACAAACTTTTTATTCAGCTTCAAATGAATAAGCAGACGTCTAAACTGAAGTCTAAACCGTATACCAGGGCAGTGGCTGCCATTTTCTTCAGGTACTCTGTGATGGCGGCGTCTGTCGGAGCAAAGATGGTGAACTCGTCAGCCTGTTCAATATCATTGGTCAGGTTATAATCCTAAACAAAAACCCAGAGAAAGCACAACATGTAAGAAAACATTTAACATTTAACCATGGCGTGAGCGTGTTTGAGAGGTCGTACGATGAGATATGATCTGAAGAGAGAGAACTCCGGCCTGAGAGCGAGCGTGGCCAGCAGACCTTCACTCAGTGTTCTGTCGGGAACCAAAACCTTAAAGACAAAAACGAAAAAAGGCTGAAATCAGTCACAGGTACAAAAAAACTCAGTGCATGTTGTCTTTGTAGTATTTCTTTTTTCTTTTACCTTATCGATGAAATGGATCAGCCCGTTCGTAGCAGCAACGTTTGAAGTGCCGATGAGAGCTCCACCAACAGAAGTGATCTGCACAAACATCAGCAGATCATTTCTGACACAAACACCAACCAGTTTTTTGTTGGGGTTTTTTTCAAATAAAATGAGAGAAAAGCACCAAGTTTACAGCCCGATACTGAAAGTGGACGTTTGTGCTCCACATTTTTATTCTGGAACCCCACTCAAGTATTTCCACATGACTCACAGTCCAAACATTTCCTCATTTTCTTATACTGGCCCTTTGTTCAGCTCCTCAGTTCATCCTTTGCCTGAAACAACAAGCTATAGCTTTAAGACACCCCACTTCATTCTGATTGGCCAGCTTCTGGAGGCATACTGAAGGACAGCAGTGCTTTTTTAGAGCAATTTTTTCGCTCACAGAGATTACATTTATGTGCCTGATACCAGATAATCTGAATATTTTAACAACCTGTAAAGTTGTAAGCATTTGACAGAACATCAGAAAGATGAGAGCCAGCCTAAAGGCAGTTGGATCAGCCCGAGGACAAGCAGTGGCAGCTGTGTGGAGTTTATGTGAAACACCTGAGCTGCACGGGCTCAATGAGAGATCATAATTGTGTGCAGAAATCCTCCTCTCAGTGTTACCTCATCGTTTGTAGAAACAGGAAGTGTTGTTCCAAGAAGAGACGTCACAGACGACATGTTCCAGAGGCTAGATAAGGGGTAGTCACCAGGGATCATGTGATTTCTGTAAGACGGGGACAGATCACAGCTGTTACACATATTCATATAAAAGCCTCACAAATTAAATGATGACACTTTGAGTCCTGTGGAGCTGTAACCTGATGAGACTTGGCAGGTTTCCCCTCGACGTCCAGAAGTTTTTGTCCTCCGAGGACATTTTGCTGATGGCTGCTGAGGATGGAACCAGGAGGGTGAGGTTCTGATCCGACAGAGACCGAGACAGACCCGAATCCTGACGGAGCGTACAAACACAAACACAAACTGAACCTGTAAGGTTTGTTCAGGTTGGTATTAAAAATAGCTGCTGATACATGAAAGACCACAGAGGAAGCCAGTCCTGTAAACTGCATGGTTAATCATTAATGAAGCACGGTGACACGAACTCATAACCCCCACAGTGTGAGGCTAACATTGCTAACAGTATTCATAAATGTATAATTTTTCTATATTCATATTTATGTGCTCTAATTGGGTTTTCATGTGGTATGTATGGTGAGTGTTTACAGTGGCATAATTATGGTGCCTAGTCTGCATGTGAAGTATGTGCTAAACGTGTGAGTTATTTTGTCATATACTACACGTTTCATTTACTATATAATAATCAAAGTGATGGCAATGTGCACACAATGCATCTGTAAAACGTGACATACTCACAGTTGTCCATGTGAAGAAGTCTGAAGCCTCAGGCAGGACGCTGAGCTCCTGAAATCACCAGGAAACAAAGTCAGGCTGGAAGCAAAGACGCAATCCTGCTGACGGAACCTGGCCATCGCTCACCTGTTCAACTGTACCATAACACACGTGTCCATTTCCAACATATCCTTCATCGCAGACACACGTCCACTGAGAGGACAGCAGGTGACAGCTGGCCTGCACACACCAACAGTTAAACAGGTACGAGGTCACTGAGGGCTGAACCTCAGTCATTTTTATTAAAATGAGACGAAAGTCATGCTCAAGACGTCTTTTACTTTGAAAAGACTAAAGGAATTCAGTGAAGCTGTCATGGTACTGGGTCAGTGACCCGGTGTTTTGTATTTGTTTAAATTGTATTCTTATGTATCATGATTTATCTTGCTCCCCAGCCATGTCTCGTGTGTCACTTCTGTCCCTGTGCTCTGTGTTCCCTTGTTTAGTGTCGAGTCCGTGTCTCTGTCATGTGCTTCCTGTTTTACTTTGTAGTTTCATGTGTCTCGTCAGTGTGTCTAGTTTTGCTTCCCCTTGTCTTGTCATGTTTAATGACTCCCAGCTGTGCTCTCCTCCTGTGTCCCATTCCCTCATTATCCCTCAGTGTATTTAAGCCCTGTGTTTTCCTTGCCCTGTGTCACGCCGTACCCTCTCCATGCTGTGTGGCGTCTCTGTGTGCGCCGTTTCTTAGAGTTTCCAGTTCCCAGTGTTAGATCTTAGTTTCCATGTTCAGGGTTTTTGGTTTGCTTTTCTTGAGTTTATTTTTATAGAGTGTCTTTCCAGCAATAAAAGCTGGAAAGTTTATCCTTCCGTCTGAGTGTTTTGCGTTTGGGTCCTACATCCTGCCTGCCACATAGCCATATCATGACAGAAGCTCTGCATTGGCTCTGAGGAACAATGATTGGTTGGTTTAGTCACTAAGAGTGAATCTACGGACCAGCAGGACCACAGCCACTCATGTTATTTTCATTTCAAGTGAAGGAGTAATTCTGTTTTTATATGTCATTGTTTCATACACAGCCAAAATAAGACAGATTTATGGTTTTACAGTGGAGTGACCAACGGGAAAAATCCAGCGTGTGGGAAAGGTTGCTTTGTTTTTTGGGGGGGGGAGATTTGTCTTCTAAATATACTTTTATTTATTTATGTCCCCTCTTGACTACAGGTAGGGTCAAATTGAACATACAGTTAAAGGAGTAAAATCTGGCTTTGACACCCTGATCACAGCCCTGCAGATAAATCGCATCAAAGCAAAAGACCTTTTGTTTTATGTTGGTGACGAAGCTCATGTGACCCATAATGACTTTAACAGAAAAAGTGCTTTCAGATGGATTTGTTGCCTGGTTTTTGCTACTCACAAAGTAGTGACAGCCTCCATCTGCAGTCACACACTGGTTCACAGCTTCACAGTCCTGCCCGTTGCCCTGGTAACCGGCCTTACAGGTGCAGTCACTCTGAACAGGAGCAGATAACAACAGGACGTTACTACTGCGGAGACGGGGTCACTCTTTGGTGCTGGTGGACCACATACAAGGAAAGAAATCACTAGATGTAGAAGCAGGGTCATAATGGCCTTTAACATTAATAACCCTCATCATACCAACATATACCAAAATTATTATTCTTATTATTTTTGCAAAGATGCAGGATTTTGTAAAACAAAAATTTATATTTTGTTTTAAAATGACGTGCAGCTTTCTGTCATATCCTGTGTCTGCACAGGGCCTCCTGAAACACCTCCCCCCATCCCAAACACTGCTGATGCCACACTGATCCATCTTTAGTTTCCTGCCCCCCTCACTCGTGAACAAGACACCAAGATGCTCAAACTCCTCCACCTGCAGAAGACTGTTCAATTCAATTCAATTTTATTTATACAGCGCCAAATCACAAATCACTTCTGATGATACTGCCTAAAGGAAGCATGTATAATGTAAACAAAAGTGGTCCTAGCACTGAACCCTGTGGAACTCCATAATTAACCTTAGTGTGTGAAGAGGATTCTCCATTTACATGAACAAACTGGAGTCTATTAGAGAGATATGACAGAAACCACAGCACCACAGTACCTGTAATACCTACAGCATGCTCTAGTTGCTCTAACTGAATATTATGTTCAACAGTATCGAATGCTCCACTGAGGTCTAACAGGACAAATCCCCGTCTGAAGTGGGCACCCCACCTTTTTCTGAGAACCATGAACCATGGGCTCAGAACTGGAGGCGCCAGATCTTTACAGAAGGTCGATAAACCTGACAGAACCACATCATCTGCAAAAGGCAGCAGCAAGATCCTGAGACCAACAAACTGCCACATGGCAAACATTAACTGAATAAATAGTTCAATTTATTAAAACTGGAGAATTGGGTGCTTTTGACTGGGGATTCCTGGGACTCCAAAAACAATGATGTGACACCATTAAGAACAAACTGACCAACAAAGTGTTAAGAAGTTGAAAGTATTAAAAAAAACAAAACTGAGATATGAGAAATATTCCCTCTGAGGTCTGCATGGCCCCAGGTTAAATATGCCAGTCTAAGTTTAAATAATCGACCACATTTCAGGATTCACATTTTTTGGCCCTTTCATGTTTTAATAATCCTGCGCTCCTTACTGCCACCCTTAGGATGGGCTGAAGTGGTGCATTCCCAGGGTAAGAACACATTAATGACATAAACCATCCCTCAGTGACATCTCCACCATTCAC